>JAAGKR010000266.1:117589-241463 GCA_011419295.1 Clarias macrocephalus
GCTCTGGTCCCATCCCAATGAGACGTGGCGACATAGCTTACAGCAGGTTATGGTCGCTGAACCGCTGGATGTCCAGGTGGTGCTCCGAAAACAACGTGGGCTTCATAGATAACTGGAAGACCTTTGAGGGCAAAACTGGCCTGTTAGGGCGGGACGGTGTCCATCCCACTCGGAAAGGTGCTGCTCTCATTTCTTGTAGTATAGCACATAGTCTCAGAAGAGGCCTAGTTAATCGGTGACAATCCAGAGCCAATGCCAGGGAGCAGACAGACAGGCTAAACCAACCGTCTGCTAGCTACATAGAGTCGTCACTCAGGGTTCATCATATTGAGACTGTGTCTGTTCCCCGAGCTAAATTTAGAAAGACTCAGAAAGTCTGTTTTAGTAATTTAATTAACATAGACACCACAAACTGCGATCACACTGAATGCGCAGCCAGCACCTCTGATCTGAAGCTAGGACTGTTAAATATTAGATCTCTCGCATCTAAAGCAGTTATTGTTAATGAAACTATCACAGATCAGGAGTTTGATATATTATGTTTAACAGAAACTTGGATTAAACAGGACGAGTATGTAGCTCTAAATGAAGCTAGTCCTCCTGGATACAGCTACATACACCAGCCTCGACTAACTGGTAGAGGAGGAGGAGTCGCAGTTATTTATAACGATAATCTTTCTCTCGTACAAAAACACAGTTTTAAATTTAATGCATTTGAAGTTCTCTATAGTAACAAAGTCAGCTCAGTCGATCCCGCTAATCATCATTTACAGACCCCCAGGGCCGTACTCGGAGTTTCTCTGCGAATTTCCTCTCTGTAGATAAAGCGTTACTTGCTGGAGAATATTCATTTTGAGAATCCAGAAGACCCTCTGAGAACAGCATTCTTGTCTAACAACAAGACCACTGCAGAAATCTCCACAACAATATCATGCAGTAGTGAGGATTTCATGAACTTTTTCAATAACAAAATCATAAATATTAGGCAAAAAATTCAGGCTTTGAAACCAGACAATTTAAATAATTCAGATGATCTAACCACATCACATCAGAACTTAGAACACTTTACTCCCCTTGAAGCGAGGGAACTAATTTCACTCATCTCTTCTTCAAAATCGTCAACCTGTATATTAGATCCTATACCGACACATTTTCTCAAACAGATAGTACCAGCAATAACAGAACCCCTGTTGAAAGTAATTAACTGTTCACTCAGTAGTGGGTATGTTCCCAAATCCTTTAAATTAGCCGTTATTAAACCGCTAATCAAGAAACCTGACCTTGACCCCTGTCTGCTTTCTAATTACAGGCCGATATCAAACCTTCCCTTTATCTCCAAGATTTTGGAAAAGGTAGTATCACAGCAGCTATGTTCACATCTACATAGAAATAGCATTAATGAACTGTATCAGTCAGGATTTAGGCCTTATCACAGCACAGAGACAGCACTCGTTAAAGTACTAAATGACCTCCTATGGGCCTCTGATCAGGGTTGCGTCACTATACTTGTGCTACTGGACCTCAGTGCAGCTTTTGATACCATTGATCATAGTATTCTCCTTCACACATTAGAAAAGGTAGTAGGAATTAAGGGAACTGCCCTCTTGTGGCTCAGATCCTATTTGACATCATCAGTTTGTAGATTTAGATGGTGACCATTCCTCATGTTCTCAAGTGGAGTTTGGTGTTCCACAGGGCTCAGTTTTAGGCCCACTGCTTTTTTCCCTTTACATGCTTCCTCTGGGCAACATAATTCGTAAACATGGTATTAGTTTTCATTGTTATGCTGATGACACACAATTATGTGTCTCAGCAAAACCAGACGAGAAAAAACAGTTTGCTAAAATTGAGCAGTGTGTGCAGGACATAAGAGATTGGATGTTAATTCATTTTCTTCTGCTTAATCCTGATAAGACAGAAGTTCTGGTCATAGGACCACGAGTAGCTAGAAGTAGGCTGTCTGATCACACTAACTTTAGATGGCCTTTCTGTTCCATCAAGTGCAACAGATAAAGACCTTGGTGTGATTATAGATTCCAGCCTTTCGTATGAAGCACATGTAGATAATATTACCAGGATAGCATTCTTTCACCTTAGAAATATTGCCAAGATAAGAAACATATTGGCACTAAATGATGCAGAAAAATTTGTTCATGCCTTTATCACCTCTAGGTTGGACTATTGTAACGCCTTACTGTCTGGTTGTTCAACTAGGTGTATAAACAAGCTTCAGTTGGTGCAGAATGCAGCAGCAAGGGTCCTCACTAGAACCAGAAGATACGAGCACATCACCCCTATCTTATCTACACTGCATTGGCTCCCTGTGAAATTTCGCATCGATTTTAAGATACTACTTTTGACGTTTAAAGCACTAAATGGGCTCGCGCCACTGTATTTGAGTGAACTGTTGGTGTCTTACGATCCGCCACGCCTACTCCGATCAAAGAATGGGGGCTGCCTGTCAGTACCACGTATTATTAAAACTACAGCAGGGGGCAGAGCTTTTTCTTACAAAGCCCCAAAGTTATGGAATAGTCTTCCTATTAATGTTCGGACACAGACACAGTCTCAGTGTTTAAGTCTAGGCTAAAAACCTATTTGTTTAGCCAAGCATTTTTGTAAATAGATTAGTCTTAGGTAAAGGAGCAGATCTGGGGGACTCATGGACGTAGAGTATTCTGGTGAACTGATATGTTTAGATGCTGTCCTCCCCACTCTCATTGTTCACTCAGGTTTGTTGACGGTGAGGTGATTGGTTGCTTTACATCTCAGGGAGCCCTCATGTTTGTGTTTCCTTCTGGCACTCCCTTTTAGTTATGCTTTTATAGTTAGTCCTGCCGGAGTCCCTGCTTGCACTTTGCACTAATATACATTCACCTTATACATGTTGACTGTGACCATACCTAACTGTAATCTCTCCTTATTTTCTGTTCTCTCCTTTTCTGCTCTCTCCTCTCTCTCTCTCCCTCTCTCCTTTCCCTCTCTCTGTCGAGCTATACATGTTCGCTCCTGAGTTGCCAGTGATCCAGACCCCTCTTCCCTCTGGACCCATCTAACCGGTCCTGGAGTCCTGCTTCTGGTTGGAGATCTCGTCGCATGGATGCCCCGTGTGGTCTGCCTGGATTTGTATGGTGGCTGAGGATGGTTTCCATTAAGACTGTCCTATCATCGATTGATGCTCTGGGGACCTGTGACTTCAGTTGTTCGATAGCTCAGGACTGGAATCTCCTACAGTCTACCTGAGCCTCCAGGAACAACCTGGACTCCTTTTAATTTGAACACATCTCCTGTTACACCGAACTTCCAGTACACATTATTAAGTTGATCAATCCCTGCTATCAGTTATCACCCAAATGAGGATGGGTTCCCTGTTGAGTCTGGTTCCTCTCAAGGTTTCTTCCTATTACCATCCCAGGGAGTTTTTCCTTGCCACCGTCGCCCTCGGCTTGCTCATCAGGGACAATCTTATCATTTTGATTCATACACATTGCATACAGACTTACTTCTTTTTATTGTGTAAAGCTGCTTTGCGACAATGTCAATTGTTAAAAGCGCTATATAAATAAAATTGACTTGACTTGACTCCTCAGCGTGGGCCACCAGAATCGTTGCTAGACCATGAAGAGGGTTCGGTTCGGGCCGCTCCCGAGTGACAAGATAGTCTGGACCCGTGGGCCCATTCCAGGACCTGCGTGCGTAGACAAAGAGGGACGAAGAGGTGATTCGGTGGGACATTGCTTGGCCCAGGCTCCTGGGCCAGAGCCTGTTGAACCCTGGTCTCTATGTCCAGCTCCAGGGCTGCGATGAGACAATAGGCCGGGAGGATGGTGTCGTGTGGTTGGGTGTCCTGGGAGGGAGAAAACTGACGTGAGAGAGCGTCTGGCTTAGCATTTTTGGAACCCGGCCGATAGGACAGGACAAAGTTGAATCTGGAGAAAAACAATGACCACCGAGCCTGACGAGCATTGAGTCTCTTGGCGGTGCACAGGTACTCCAGATTCCTGTGGTCGGTCCACACCAGAAATGGGAGCTCAGTTCCCTCTAGCCAATGTCTCCACTCCTCCAGCGCTAGCTTGATGGCCAGGAGCTCTCGGTCTCCAACATCATAGTTTCTCTCCGCTGGGGTCAGGAGACGGGAGTAAAATGCGCACGGATGCATCTTGTTGTCCCGGGAGGATCTTTGGGGGAAATTCCCCCAACGCCGATATTGGAGGCGTCAACCTCAACTACAAACTGGCGAGACGGGTCGGGAATAGTGAGGATAGGAGCAGAGGTGAATCTTCTTTTGAGATCCGTGAAGGCTTGATTCGCCTCCTTATTCCAGCAGAACTGAGTTTTGGAGGAGGTTAGCGAGGTCAGAGGGGCGGCGACGGTGCTGTATCCTCGAATGAAGCGGCGGTAAAAATTGGCAAAACCAAGGAACCGTTGAAGGTCTCGCCGCAAGGCCGGCGTGGGCCAGTCGATGACTGCTTTGACCTTGGCTGGTTCCATTTCTAGCCTGGACGGGGAAATGACAAAGCCCAGAAATGTAGTGGAGGTTGTGTGGAACTCGCACTTCTCTGCCTTGACGTAAAGGTTATTCTCCAAGAGCCTCTGGAGGACTTGACGAACATGGCGCCGGTGTTCCTCCAGGTCTTGGGAGAAAATTAAAATTTCGTCTAAATAAACGAACACGAAGATGTTAAGAAAGTCGCCGAGGACGTCATTAATGAGGGACTGGAAGATCCCTACAAATACTCGTAGTGCCCCGTAGGGGTTTTGAAAGCTGTCTTCCAGTCATCACCCTCACGAATATGTACGAGGTGGTAAGCGTTTCGTAGGTCCAACTTCGGGGAGATATTTGCCCCCTGCAGAAGCTCAAAGGCGGAGACCATGAGTGGAAGTGGGTAGCGGTTCCTGATGGTGATTTCATTTAGCCCCCTGTAATCAATGCATGGACGAAGGGTATTGTCTTTCTTTTTCACAAAGAAAAATCCTGCCCCCGCAGGGGAGGAGGATGGGCAGATGATTCCGGCGGCGAGGGCTTCTGTGATGTACGTGTTCATTGACTCTCTCTCTTGGCGAGACAGGGAGTACAGTCGACCCTTGGGCGGAGAGGTACCTGGGAGAAGGTCAATGGGGCAGTCGTAGGATCGATGCGGTGGAAGCGACGTGGCTCGGGTCTTGCTGAAAATCTGCTTGAGATCATGATAATGAGGGAGGACCTTGGAGATATCCGGAGTTTCCTCGGGAGTGACGGGAGTGGGGGTGTAGGGAGCGCAGAGCGGAGGCACGCAGAGCGGGCTCCAACCTGTGATAACATGCTTGATCCAGTCGATCTGGGGACCATGGAGAGCTAGCCATGGGAGACCGAGGACCAGAGCGGCGTGTGAATTATTGATCACAAAAAGGCAAATCTCTTCAGAATGATTCCCCGATGTTTTCAAAGTGAGTGGATGAGTCTTGTGAGTGATGGCTGGTAGGGGGCTTCCGTCCAGGGCTCGGACTGCCAGTGGAAGGTCCAATGAAGAGCACGAGATCTGCAATGCTCTGACCGTGGCTGAGCTGATCAGATTCCGGTCAGAGCCGGAGTCAACAATTGCTTGAATGGGATACGCTTGGCCGCCGATAATTAGTGTAACAGAAAGCAGGGGCCGAGGTTCTGGGAGTTTGTCGGAAGGAGCGCCCTCTAGAGCTCCCAATCTAACTAGAGGGCGCCTCCTTTTAACGGGCAGCTCTTGAGCATGTGACCTGAACCCCCGCAATAGAAGCAGGCCTTTCCAGGTGGCGGCGGCATCTCTCCTCATCCGATATGCGGGTTCTGCCCAGCTGCATGGGCTCCTCCTGATTAGTTGGTGTTGGAGGAGAGGACGGGCGGAACATCCTGGGAGGTGTTTGTCTCCTCGCGGGGGTTGATCTCCGGGTCGGTCGTCTTGAACGAAGACACGAGTCAATCCTCCCGGCAAGGTCCATGAGTTCATGGAGATTAAAAGGAAGTTCACGGGAGACTAGCTCATCCTTGAGTGTCTCCGAAAGTCCCTCCAGGAAGACGTCTCTTAGAGCCCTGCCATTCCATCCACTCGAGGCAGCTAAAGTCCGAAACTCGATGGCGTAGTCATATGCAGAGCGTGATCCCTGGCGTAGGTGTAAAAGTTTAGCTCCAGCCTCCCTGCCGATGTGGAATCGGTCAAAAACCCTCCCCATTTCCCCAGAAAAGGCCTCAAAACTGTCACAACATGGGTCGTGAAGGTCCCAAAGTGCAGTGCTCCATTCTTGGGCCCTCCCAGTGAGGAGAGTGATAACGTATGCTACCCGAGACCTTTTTGAATGGAAGGTGGAGACCTGAAGCTCAAAAATCAGAGAGCACTGAGATAAAAAAGATCTACAAGTACCTGGTTCTCCACTGTAAGTGGGAGGAGCTGGCAGGCGTGGCTCTTGTGGAGAATCCGTGAACGTAGACCAAGCTGTTGAAACCTGAAGACGCTGCATTTGGGCGCATTAGGAGCTCCTCCTAATGTTTACCAAGGAGAGCGCCTTGATTCTCCAGTCCTTGCCTCATCTTGTCCACTCCTGCTGGATCCATAGTGGCCAGATTATTCTGTCAGTAACCGTGGCTTTCGTTAGCTGCTGAGGTGGGTCCAGATGCAGGTGCGGAGGCTGAGCAGTCGTTGTGCTCAGGTTGTAGGACAGGTGTGTGCGCGCGGGTCCGTTGGAGGAGCGTCGAGTCGTTTCGCTGCTGAAGAAGAGGGGCATGCGCGTTGGGTCGAGAGCAGTCGAGACGTGAAGATCAGCCATGGTCGAGAAAACGTGCATGTTGGGTCGAGAGCCGTTAAATTCGTGAGCGTGGTGTCCATGCCGATACGTGAAGATAAGCCGTGGTCGAGAGCGCGTTGGGTCGAGAACCATTAAATCCGTGAGCGTGGTGTCCGTGCCGAGACGTGAAGATAAGCCGTAGTCGGGAGAGAGCGCGCGTTGAGTCGAAAACCGGGAAATCCGTCAGCGAGGCAAACAAATCCGAATCGTGAGACAACGGGGAAAAACGAGAAACGAAACAAGACTTCGGTAACGTGATCACAATCAAAAAATAAACGCGAGAGAATTGGCTTGAGCACTCAATAATCTGGCGAAGAACTGGTGTGCTGCGTTTCCCTATAAACCCAAGGAAATCAGCGCCGGATGAGAAACCGGTGTGCAGGTGGGGCGGTCCAGGGGCGTGGGAAATGTCATGACAGCGTGGGAAAACAAACCAGCGTGATGAGGAGATTGACAGCGTGGGAACAAATAAAATGCACGAGACTACAGAGAGCGTGACACACTGCTGTAAAGTAAAAAAAAAAAAAACAAATGAACCAGTACCTTACCTTTGAAAAGAATCGCGACAGAGCAAAGTTTCTGTGCGTTTGTTGAAGCCTGGGAGGGGGTGAAAAGGCGAGAGCGTCTGTGCATGTGTCAAGGTGTTTGCGTCAAATTACGCGCACACATAAGAGACACTGAAAGAATTCCGCAGCGCAAGAGTGACGTTCGGTGTCAAAATAAGAGTCGCATGCGTGATACATGATACTCGGCGTTCGTAAACTAATACTTGCTCGGTTTCCGATTAAAAATTTATTAAAAATCTTTGCTCGGTTTGCGGAACACTCGTAAACCACGTTACTCGCAATCCAAGGTTCCACTGTACTGCCTTACCATTTTATGCTAAGTGATTAAATGATGAAATAGTTAGCAGAATAAAGTAGACATAAAGAAAATAAAGAATTACTGGAATGTGCACATCTCTATAGTTTATTCTCCTTGCTTTAGGCTACATGTTACGAGCAAAATTTTAAAACTTGCACCCCTGCCTAAAAATGACCCATTATAACTAAAATGTGAGATCACACAGAAACCTAAGTGAAGGAGTGAAGTCACAGAAAAAAACTACAAATAATAATAAATACAGTCCAAAATGACAGAAACCAAAAACAAGATGGGTATAAGGAATAATATGAGACTGTAGAAAAAGAGGGTGAAATGAAACAGTTCGGCAGTTGATCTTGAGAATAGCTTGGTTATTGTATACAGACTTAATTCCAATAAAATTGTGTTTGTTTTTTCCACACAGTGCGGGGGAAAGAGAGAAAAATTCTTAAAAGGGTCAGGCAGCTACTTACACACATAAGAGCACAGAGCATGTCAATAGCAGCATGCGTCACACCATTATTGTTCCTCTTCAGTGCTTTAACAGTCTTCACACCCAATCTCTCCCTAAACCTGAAGCACACACATTTACATCTGTGAACACCATATATTAGTAGTTATGAGTTCATCAGACTCAATAAAACAGAATTAATGTCTGTAACTCCATTAACAATCACAATGAATGAGCCTAAAGAGCAACCAGAAAATATAAAACAAACAAGAGATAAAATAAGGGGAAAAAAGAAAGGGGAAAAAATCCAAGAGAAAAAAAAGAAGTAATATTCAATAAAGGAGCTCACCAGGACCACACTGGACCAAAATATGATTAAAAGACAGTTCAGCCAGAAACAGTAATGTGACTAAGTTTAGGCAGTAAGCCAATTTACTCAGTCCCATTATGTAGAAGTGTAGATCTTTTACAGATAAAAGGCTAGACATGCTACAACTGCCCATGAGCTGTATTTAACAACCTTCTATTTAGTAAGGAGTTTTATTAAGTAAAATTAGGTTAAGAAAAAAGGTAGACATGATCTTGTCGAACATGGGATTTTACAAATGTGACCAGGTGAACTACTTATGTGACATTAAACATATATATGAGCTCCCTGACCATGAGAATATTCTGGTCAGAATAGTCAGTGCAGTGTCACACACATTTTTGCTACACACCTTCAATCTTCTTAGCTCAAATGAACAGTTTTTTTTTTTTTTTTAAGTAGATATACACTGACCAGCCATAACATTATGACCACTAAAATTTCTAACATTGATTAACTCTTTATAATAGGACCTGGAAGAGGGTGGGTATATTAGGCAGAAAGTGAAAATTTTGGCAGGTGTCAGAACACAAAGCTCAGGTGCATAGTTGCAGACTGTTCAGGGTGGAACAAGGTGGACTGGTCTGATGAATCAAAAAAGGTGGATGAATCACATTTTTTTTTTTTGCCTTATGTGGATGGCTGGGTGTAACAGGATGTAACAGGATGTACACAGGATGGGAAACCTTTGGTCCTGCTATTCATTTAGATATTACTTCGAAATTTACCACCTACTGAACATTAGCATGAAGGCTCTCATGTGATATCATTTACATGAAGAGTAACGTTCCGGTAATAACTGGAAAAATAGCCCAATTGGGAAAAAAAAATTTTAAGTCTCAAATGCAATCAGAACGCGGCCTGATAGGAGTGAATTTTCAGTTGGAATGAAACTGGTGATTTGATAATCCATTCAGTAGGTATGTATTAGCCACACTTGTGCCAAGCGTTTCTCCTTAATTAGAATAAATATATTCTTTCTGCACATGCTTGCAACATGAGAGAGTAAACTTGGGTGAAGTTTCCTTTTTGCTTCCACTACTGATCGGTAAACTACATGAGCACAATTAACTCACACCTGTGTTTACTTTCATCCAATGCATCCTGCCAGACTGCAAAAATGGTTCAACAATGGTTTGAGGAACAACACGTGTTTAAAGGTGTTGACCTAGCCTCCAAATTCTTCAGATCTCAATCCAATCAAGCATCTATCGGGCATGCTGGAAAAACATATCCAAGTCGCAACTTACAGGACTTAAAGGATCTACTACTGACCGCTTGGTGCCAGATACCACTGGATAACTTGATTCTACTCAACATTACATGGGTGGTCAAAATGTTATGGCAGATCTATGTTGTTGATCTGGGTAGACATGTATTGCAATTTAGAATTCTCATGTCACAGCACATATAATAATAACTCTAATAATATAACAAATAATAATCATCATCAATATGCATTTGTAGTAGTAGCAGTTGGTAGTACTTAGGGAGCTGGGTAAAAGCTTGAAAGCCAGCTTTAGAGGCAACGAGTCGTCTGATGGCCTGGAATTGGGCTTCCAATTCAGCATTGGGCCCACCCAGTTCAGCATCCTGGGACAGGAGTGCCAAGACTGCATTGTTAATCAGTTTCTCCTTGTTCTCTGAGAAAAGGCCCTGCAAATAAGGAGATTTAAACATATATATTTACACAGTTAGACCAGAATGTACTTTACCGTGACACTCACCAACGCATATAAATCAGTGACAGATTTAAATATTTTGCCTTTTAAAGTCATCAGATGATGCAAAGGGACATTTAGCAAAACAGCTGAAATCTCCGCTGCAGATGATATACTCCCATTTCATACGAATTACATCATTTGTTTTCCATTTGTTTATGTAAAAGCTATGTAAAATAAGTATTTATTTTTCACATCTGTGAGCCACGTATATACAGGGTTTTAGTTCATTTTTTCCCACCAGTACAGAATAGCGCACCCTGTTTGTTTTCATTATTTTAAAAAAATCATAACTTTTGTCGTCACACCTGTAACGCAGTCAGCTTTGACACGTGGCATAAAGCAAGCATAGAGCAAGTGGCCATGTAAAGTTGCATGTTTCAGATGACTATCCATATTTAAGGGATTTAATGATAGGCGAGCGTTTAGATGTGCTTGGTCCTGTATATTACCACATAAACAGCTGTTAATAGTCTGTCTGTAATGGAATGCATAACTGGACCACGTCATTATTTTGTTGTACCAAATAATACTCAACGAGACGAGAATCTGACATACAGTATGTGCTTTTTTATTTTTAACATTAACTTAATAGTAAACATTTATATGGCAATAAACTTTTTGGAAAGAAGACATACAAACTTCAACAACAAACAAGTTGACGGAAATTAACAGATGATGCTGTCTGTTTATGTATTCAAGTTCGAATCAGCACGCGTGCGCTTTGACTAAAACTGCGTGCAATGCACTATGTGGTACTGGAATGTAGAAATGTACATTTACATTTTTTTTCCATTATTTATTAAAGAAAATTATGATGATCATAACAGCCTACTGCATTTCATTCTTATCACAAAAACGCAAAAACACCAGCGCTGCTGACCGAAATTGGTCAGTGACTATGTTTAAATTTTTATTTAGTTTAAATTATTTCAGTTAATAAATCTACTCCAAATTAAAAGAACACAATGTATAAGACGACGCAATTACACATGATAAAATCTAATGGCTCACTGTGTTAACGTTCACTTTACTTTAATTCTAGGCAAATAAGAAACGCTTGCATTTAAATACAATTCTAAATTTGTACTGTAATTTTAGTACATGTACAGATCTGGCTATTAAGAACGCACGTTTCTTGAAAAGGGATCTCGCGCGCTCTCTGTGAAAATGCCGTACATTACCTGTAGGTAGCAGTCGTGTTTCAATCTGAAGTATTGTGTCTTCTGAAGCCATACATGCATTCTCTCTCTAACCCTAACCTATGCGCCCATTGATGACAAGCGACAGAGCTCAGAAACGTGTCGAGCTCAAACTTTAAATACTGATATGAATTTATTCTTCACTTTATTCTCAATGATGATTATTCTTTGACTGTGCTTTCTCCATTCAGTATTATCATTAGTAGTAGTATTGAAAATTCCCGCTGATTAACTATCTCTGCAGTAGTTATAACAGCGGATTAATTTCACTTGGGCTATTTCTAACAGGCAACCTACTAAATAATAATAAATAGATAAAATAACCCAGCACTTTAACATTTAACCCAGCAGTTTTAAGAGTGTAACATAAAAAATATTCCATTTGTAAAATAGCATAGGTGAAATCATAGATTGTGTAAAAACAATACAACAAAGCTTATGGTAAATACATTCTTAGACTACCTATTTACAGTACATGAAATTTTACGGGGTTGTCACTGAACGATTTACTCTGACAAAGAGCAATATAAGAATAGTGCCAGCTGGCACACCTTAAATAATAATTCGGCATCTATTTAGAGTCAAAAATTTTTTAGCCTATTTTTTCTAAACTTGTGCTACTGTTGTTTACTTACAATATTTGTTAATTCATTTTTTTATTTAAATGAGGCTTGGGCTCCGAGATGTTGAGCTCTACCGCCTGTTCGAGTGTAATTCATAAATTATGTTCATAATGATGAAATGAGATGCCCTAAATCGTTTTAATTTCAAACCTGCGGCTCGCAGTTTCACTTTACAAAGGGCAGCGTTTTGATCAAAAGGTGATAAACGCATGCGATTTATCGATTAAAATGCAGACATACTGCATTGATGGATAAATGTTGTTGGTAAGTATTTAAAATGATAATTAAATAAATAGCTGTCCATCTTTTTTGTGTTTATCTTTTCAGGTTTATTACACACTTCTGCACCACTTCATATAATAAATAATGGTTTTAAATGGTAGTAAAGGTACCATTTGGTCATGTACCATGTATTTGGTCATGTATCTGCATCAAACTGAATCTCTCTGAGTAAATAAGCATAATAATAAATAATGAATCATTATATTGTCACCCCATGGGTGAACATGACCAAATTACTGCATAAACACCGGAACACAAGGATTTAATAATTGAATTAAACACGAATATCCTTAATGTGTTAAAATGTTGGATTTTTATTTAAAAGCCCAATATATATTTATATGTGTGTGTGTGTGAGAGAAATGTGTGGCATTTTAATTAAAATCCAACATTTTAATGTGCGTCAAGGTGCATGGGCGTCAACTCGCACGTTCTGTAATATTCCATTGTCATTCATATTGCCGCTGTTTTAGAGCCCTTTACTAAAGCATTCGCTAGTTATCAAGTTGATATACAGGTCAATCGTGAATTACACTCAAAGTATCAACTCCAACTATGAAGTCTGATTTCATTTGCTGGGGAAATAAAATTTAGGCAGAGACATCCGCGCTGTGTTGTTAATTCATCTAAAACCCCCTACAGTATTTGCCAACAGCGCACCCAGTTTAATAAATTCACACATATCTTGAATGAAAGGTGAGAAGAGATTCAGCAGAATCTTCTGACACCGTACTTGCTGTGAAGGACTATATTCGACAAGAATATAGAGAATAAGAATTGTATTTCTAAGAAGATAATTAATGAAATAATACAATTATATCAAATAAGTTCTTTATCTAAAAGCCAGACCAAATTTCTCATTCACCGCTGAAGTAGTTAAACATGCTTATACTGTAGATACGTAGGTTATATTTTAAAAGTACAATTGCAAGTAAATTACAAACTGCATGTAATGTAAAATATGAATAAAACAGTATTAAGCACACATGTATGATATGGGAGTATATACAATGAAAAAGCTATTTACACATGAGTGCAAATGCAGACCCCCAGTTAGTGTAATCCCTCTTCTCAACCTCTCATTCACAATAGGTGTGAAGTTATTAAACCGGTTTCGCTGATGGGGGAATTGGCAGAATTGAGGGTTTTAAAAAGAATTAACTAGACCGAGCAGACGTCTCTGCCTAAAATATATTTCGCCAGCACATTGTACTGGAGCTCAGAACGTCTTCTTTCCTTGTTTTAATCTGCAATATTGTGAAATAAGTTAAATGTATTTCGTGTATACGCTTAAATGTTCCTTTTTATTTATGGACATATGTATTGTGTTTGATCTGGATTATTGTGAGACGCAATGACTTTCTGCCATTTTTATCGATAAATCGAACAGGTTTATGAGCCTTTTGATCAAAACGCTGCCTTTTGTAAAGTGAAAGTTTACGGACAAATCGGGGTTCACGAACGGCGATGAACAGCTTTATTTCAGTCATAAATTCACATAAAATCCACATTCCAGCTATTATTTCCAGCCATGGTCAAATAATGGATGAAATGCTGGACACAAACAGCAAGAAAACATTATGTTTATTATTATAAAAAGCCTGAAGCACTTTGTGTGCATATAAGAATATTTACAAAAATATATAGATTTTTTGTTCATTCGTTACTTCTGATGGTGCTCAATGTCGACACATTTTTACGTTTTAACAAAGATATTTTATCATATTCACGAATCAGGACATTCGCATAGTTAACACTAACTGAACAACAGGTCTTTACTTCGTAATACACCTGTCCTTAAAAAGGAATACTTAGGCAAATACGCTAAATATATTTCACTTAAATAGTACATATTAAAACTAGAAAAGAAGACGTGCTGAGCTTCAGTTCATACAAAATGTCTAGGAAGGAAACGGTTGTCATTATTTTACAAAATCAGAACATGTTCAGTAAAGATGTGAATTACACAAAGTATCTGTAACGACGCGGGTGACACGAGGGGCAGAGTTGCGCTTAAACTTAAATGCCACCGGCGCGGACAATTATACATGCGGCTGCCAGACAGACTAAGCAACAGTTCGGCGTGCGCGCTCAGTTTACTAGTGCCACAACCCCCCACTCTGTCTCTCTCTCAAATAAATAAGGGCATAAGCCCCGAGAGGATACAAGTATTTGCTTTAGTTTCCAGAGCCCGTCCGTTCTCGCGTAGAGACGGCGGAGCTCTGTTTATTTTGTGTTTTCAGTTTCCTTTTGTTTCCATTTAAATTGTTAATAATCTCACGCCATCTCCAATCAGAAAGGTCTTCCTGTGCGTATCACAAGCACTCTCACATACTCCTATTTCGTTTACCCATCTAAAGTCCTGCGTATAGGTAACATTTTCAAAGTACAATTGTAAGTAAATTACAAACTGCATGTAATGTAAAATATGAATAAAACAGTATTAGACACATATATGATATGGTATTATATACAATGAAGAGTGCTCAAATGAAAAGAAAACGGAATTATTAATTTATTCTGTATATTTAACTTCATTCAACCATTTAAGTTACATGAAAAAATAACGTGCCTATACCAGCCCATTATTATTTCCTGATCAAATTTAAAGATGCACACGCGTGTGCAAAAAGTCGAAGTACAACGACGACTACGAAAGTGTATAATCTTTAATAAAGTTAGCCTAATTGTCTCCAATGCTGAAGCAAACATGATTTTGTTTTTGTTTTAGTCTATTTGTTGAATACAACGTGACTGCGCGCTCCGAGGTGAACAGGTTACTGTAATCACTCTTCTCACCTTTCATGATAGGTGTGAACGTATCAAACCGGTTTCACTGATGGGGGAATTGACAGAATTGAGGAGTTTAAAAAGAATGAACAAGACCAAGCAGACGTCTCTGCCTAAAATCTATTTCACCAGCAAACCATAAACATAAATGGAAACAAATAAAATGTTTAATGATATCAATTAAATCAGACTTCATAGTTGGATTTGATACTTTGAGTGTAATTCATACATTTACTATATATTTACTATATATTCACATTTTGTAAAATAACGAAACCCGAAACAAAACTACTTGGACCGCACGTCTACTTTCCTTGTTTTAGTCTGTAATATTTTAGTGAAATACATTTTGCGTATATGCTTAAATATTCCTTTTTACTTATGGTCTGGTGTAGTATGTTTGATCTGCATTATTGCAAGAGGCGATGACTTTCTGGGGGAGTATGTCTGCACCTTTTGTAAAGTGAAAGTACGAGCCGCGGGTTCACGCACTCAGACGAACAGCTTTATTTCAGTCATAAATCCACAATCACATTCCAGCTATTATTGACAGCCGTGGTCAAATAATGGATGAAATAATTATTCAATGCTGGAAACAGCAGCAAATCCAGATGATTATTTTTATAAAAAGCCTAAAGCACTTCATGTTTATATTTGTTCCTTCATGTCTTCTGATGGTGCTCGACACATTTTTATGATTTTACGAAGACATGTTGACATTCACAAATCAGGACATTCGCATAATTACTGTATATGTGCGCGTATCTCATAGGTGTATATGCACGGAGAGTTTGTGTATATGTGTGCGCGTCTCATAGGCATGTGTGCGCGCATTTCATATGTAGTTGTGTGAGCAGTTAGTAGTATATATAGATGTGTTTTAGATAAAGTCCTTCCATGCGCCATCTGGCGGATATTCAGTGAAGCACAGCACATTTATTTAAATACCCGAATGTTGCTTAAGGGATCTCGCGGCATGTTGCGCGCCAAATTGAGGGATCTCGCGGGAAAAAGCATGCATTCTTAATGGTCTGATCTGTATACTGTGATTATGCATTCATTTAATTACAATGTTTAACTTTAAATTTTTTGCTGTCATGGGCAAATCTCAAGGAAGAGAGAATGAATTAAGGTCTAATGTCTCAGTCTATGGTTATAGCAACGTAAAACCGGCAAACAAAAAAGCCTAATGCCTCCGCCGGGTGCCTGGTTAACTCTGGTTGAGTACCATTTGTAACTTCTCATTCCTTAAACAACCATGTCAAACGACATATTCTGTGAGAGTGAAAAAAATGGTAGTGTTTCAGAAGGGTCAAATTATTGTAATGCATTAAGCCACCAACTCTGTATGCTCTGATGTGTGCAGTTGCGAGTGAGAGAGAATGTGTTTGGTTGTCCACTAGAGGGTACCAACGGCTCCACCTGCATCCAACTATTACCTGCAAATGGAGTGTGATCAACTCACTGCCATTTCTTATGCTGCTCCAGTGTTTCGGCAGATATATTACCTCACAGTAGTGACAATTTGGGTGTAATAGAACAGCAATGTCAAAAGGGACTCTGCCTCTAAACTCTAATCCATATGCTACATAAATATAAAATGAGTGTGTGTGTGTGTGTGTGTGTGTGTGTGTGTGTGTGTGTGTGTGTGTGTGTGTGTGTGTGTGTGTACATTATTACTTTATAAATTTAACAAAAAGGGAAAACATGTTCATCTAGTGGACATTCTTAGGTACTGCAAAAGTTAAGTAAAAAGCAGGTCTAGTCAATAGACTGATGAATGTAAAAAATACTTGTGAACTGTTTGAGCATTGCACAATCATAAAACTGAGCAAACTTTCAACCAGTTGTTTTTTGTATATAAAATGTCTTTAAAACATAAGGACTTTCTACTCATAAGATAGAAGAACATTAATGTTCTTCTATTACGTCTTTAATTTAAATCCTCACCCAGCAACACCATTCAAGATATTACAAAATCATTTTTGCATCAGCCATGTCTTGAAATAATTTTCACAGATTTTAAATTAAATCAGCTGAAAATCAGATACAAATATTCGAAAATTCGAAACACTTCCTGCTGCCAATCGGTGGCACTTTGACTGAGACTCACTCTCTTCTCTTAAAAGAAGATGTGCTTTTATGTACATCTTAGCCACTTCCTGTTTGCTTTCGTTCGCCATAAATTTAAGGGCTCCCCACGGTTGAATATTTCAAACATTAAAAATCCCTTTTGAATTGTGCATTCTCAATGTCTTGAGATCATACAAGACACCGTTTGGTCAAAATTATATAAATCCTCTAAGAACGGTATATCAAAATCCATTGGGTGCCTTTTTTTTTTTTTTTTTCAAACAATACAAAATAACTGACTTCCTGTTCAGCAGATCCCATGATATGGGGTATGAAAGTTGTTCTGCTAACTTAAATCTAAACGTCTAATGACTCTTATACGAGTGGATACAAGTTATGCAGCTAGATTTCTGACAAAGTTCCAGGGGGCGCTGTGAAGGCCCTGTGCCACGCCCAGGGCCCATCCACTCTGGCCTTCCTCATAATTACTTGCACTCTCTATAGATGTGGCCATTAAGAATGCACACTTTTTCCCCGCGAAAGGCCGCAATTCGTCGTGCGCCGTGCCGCAAAATGCCTCAAGCAACATTTAAGAATTTAAATAAATGTGTTGTGCTTCACTGAATATCCGCCAGATGGCGCATGGAAGGACTTTACCTAGAAGCCAGACCAAAGAATTGTGTATAATTAATTAGCCTAAAACAATACTGTTTCCAATGGTGAAGCAAACAAGAATTTTATTTTGTACAATACAATAGATCTTTCATGATGAATGTATGTGCTTCATATTATATTCATGATAATGAAATGAGATGCCCTAAATCGTGCTTAAAAATTCATAATAAGTTTCTTATATAGTTTTTGTAATATCTTAACAGGGACAAAACAATGAAAGACATGGCAATGCCTCGGTTTAAATGGTCTTAAAATTAATTTAATTTCCTGATAGTAGGCTATCTGATAGTGTTAACTATGCGAATGTCCTGATTCGTAAATATGCCAACATATCTTCGTTGAAATGTAAAAGTGTGTCCACATTGAGCACCATCAGGAGACATTAATGTACTTTTTTAAGTAAATATTCTTATATGCACACAAAGTGCTTCGGCTTTTTATAATCAATCATGCGCTTTTGCTGTTTGTGTCCAGCACTGAATAATTATTACATCCATTATGTGACCACGGCTGGAAATAATAGCTGAAAAGTGTGAATTTATGACTGAAATAAAGCTGTTGATCGGCGTGCATGAACCCGTGGTACTTTCACTTTACAAAAGGCAGTGTTTTGATCGAAAGGCTGATAAATGTAGACATACTCCCCCAGAAAGTCATTGCATCTCGCAATAATGCAGATCAAACATAACACACCTGTCCATAAATAAAAAAGAATATTTAAGCATATACAGTACAGACCAAAAGTTTGGACACCCCTTCTGATTCAAAGAGTTTTCTTTATTGTGTTCTTTAGCCCAAACAAGTCTCTTCTGCTTGTTGCCTGTCCTTAGCAGTGGTTTCCTAGCAGATATTCTACCATGAAGGCCTGATTCACACAGTCTCCTCTTAACAGTTGTTCTAGAGACGTGTCTGCTGCTAGAACTCTGTGTGGCATTGACCTGCTCTCTGATCCGAGCTGCTGTTAACCTGCGATTTCTGAGGCTGGTGACTCGGAAGAACTTATCCTCCGCAGCAGAGGTGACTCTTGGTCTTCCTTTCCTGGGGCGGTCCGCATGTGAGCCAGTTTCTTAGTAGCGCTTGATGGTTTTTTGACTGCACTTGGGGACAGTTTTCCCCAATTTTTCCGACTGACTGACCTTCATTTCTTAAAGTAATGATGGCCACTCGTTTTTCTTTACTTAGCTGCTTTTTTCTTAGCTTCCATAATACAAATTCAAACTCTTTAAATGAGAAGGTGTGTCCAAACTTTTGGTCTGTACTGTACGAAAAATGTATTACACTTAAATATTACTAATTAAAACAAGGAAAGAAGACATGCTGAGCTTCAGTTCATTGTGATGTGGACAAAAGGTCTAGGAAGGAAACGTTTTTTATTTTTTTTATTTTTTTTTTTTTACAAAAAATCTGAATATATTCAGTAAATTCATGAATTACACTCAAAGTATTAAATCCAACTATGAAGTCTGATTTAATTGGTACCATTAAACATTTTATTGCTATTTATTTTATGTTTTGCTGGCGAAATACATTTTAGGCAGAGATATCTGCTCGGTCTTGTTAATTAGTTTTGAACCCCTCAATTCTGCCAATTCCCCCATCAGTGAAACCGGTTTAATAACTTCACACCTATCGTGAATGAAAGGTGAAAAGAGGGGTTACATTTACTGGGGGTCTGTGGGTGTTTACCTCGGAGCGCACTGTCACATTGTATTCAGCGAGTAGCCTATATATTTTTCTGCAGTTTTATCGATAAATCTGCTCATATCTGCGCATGCGTTTATCAGACCTTTGATCAACAGCACTCACTTTCACTTTGCAAAATGCAGTGCTTATTGTTTACTGTATATTTAAAGCGTATACACACATTCATCACAAAAGATCTATTGTAAAACAAAAACAAAATCATGTTTGCTTAAGCATTGGAAAAAATACTGTTTTAGGCTAACATTATTAATAATTAATTATACACTTTTGTATTCTTTGATGTACTTCGTCTTTTTGCACACAAGCGTGGGCATCTTTAAATTTGAACAGAAAATAATAGTGGCATGGTAGGCACGTTATTTTTCATATAACAAACAGCTGAATAAAGTTAAATATACACAATAAATGAATAATTGCATTTGCTTTACATTTGTGCACTCATGTGTACATAGCTTTTTCAATGTGTATACTACTATATCATATATTTGTGTCTAATACTGTTTATTTGGTCTGAGAAATTTGGTCTGGCTTTTATAATAATAAAATAATAATTTTATTATTTAATTAATTATCTTACAATAAATATGATTCTTATTCTCTACATTCTTGTGGAATATAGTCCATCAGAGCAAGCATTTGTGTCAGGACATTCTGCGGAATCTCTACTCACCTTTCATTCACGATAGGCGTGAATTTATCAAACTGGGTGTGATGTTGGTAAATACTGTAAGGGGGGGGGGGGGGTTAGATGGATTTACAAGACAGAGCGGACGTCAAATTTTATTTCCCCAGCAAAACATAAAATACATATAAAAAAATATTTAATGTTTAATTATGGCAATTAAATCAGTATGGACAGTTGTATTATGCTTTCTCTGGAGAATAAACAAACCAGGTAGATTGTCTTGAACGTCTTGAGCAGTGAAGGACTATAGCACCATGAAACATTTATTGAAATACAATTCTTAGGCGCAGAAAAAAAAATTACTCAGAAAAATTTTATATTATGTCTTTAATAAATCGGCTTACATCAGAGCGCGCTGTCGTGTTGGAAAAGTCAGTGCTTATCTAGATAGTAGCCTATATATTTGTGTTTGTTGCATTTCCGAGGGAGTAGGTCTGGATTTTTATTGATAAATTGCACACGTTTATCAGCCTTTTGATCAAAACGTTACCTTTTGTAAAGTAAAAGTGCAATCCACGGGTTTACACACGCCGATTTTAAATTCATTTTAGATTCATTTTAAAGCATGATTTAGGGCGTCTCATTTCATTATTATGAACATAATTTATGAATTACACTCGAAAAATATCAAATCCAACTATGAAGATGAACCAAGCGGGTGGTAGAGCTCTGATTAGACTACGTAGGAAATAGACTCAGCATCCCGGAGCCCAAAACTCATTTAAATTGCATTTTTAAGTTAACAAATATTGTAAGTAAACAACAGTAGCACAAGTAAAAAAAAAAAAAAGTAGACTATAAAAAATAATTTGACATCTATTTAAGGTGTGCCAGCTGGCACTGTTCTTATATTGCTCTTTGTCAGGGTAAATCGTTCAGTGACAACCCCGAAATTTTCCTTGTAGTGTAAAACAGGTATGGCATGTTTATTTATATATATATATATATATATATATATATATATATATATATATATATATATATATATATATATATATATTTATGTTTATATGGTATGTTTATTGTTTAGTGTATATTTAAACCTCATACACAATAAAACAATATTGTTTTAGGCTTACTTATCATACACTTTTGTATTCTTTGTTGTACTTCGTCTTTTTGCACACACGAGCGGGGGCGTTACAATAATAATAATAATAAGTTCACAGCACTACTACTACTACTAATAATAATACTGAATGGAGAAAGCGCAGTCAAAGACGAATCATCATTGAAGGAGAGCAAAAAATGAAGAATTGTGTATTTGTGTACGAGTTATGCAGCAAGATTTTCCAGGGAGCACTGTGACGGGCATGCGCCACTCCCAGGGCCAAGTCAGACTGACCGCCTAAAGGCCGCAGATTCCAACCTGTGTGCTGATTTTGATGAGTTTTTGAGTATGTTATGACCCAACTCTGCTGACAAGCTGAAAAATCAAGTATAGCTAAAAAAGAACTCTCAGCTTAAGGCAAATGCCTCCTCATGGTAAGGCCCTGCCTCCAAGCTAGAACAAAATTACAGAGACAAAGAGAGAAAGAACCAAATTGATTAATAAAGACATTTGAATCCAGCAAACACCTCCATACCTCACAACCCTCACCTCACCTAATGTCAGAAGTAGAGAAAACGCACTTCTCAATGTGGTTCAAGCAAACATGGAATGCCATCTGAAGAAAAGTTAACACTTTTATCATTTATCCGGGGGCCCCAACATTCATACCCATCTATGAGATTTTTCCCTGCAGGGAATTTTTTACCTGTCATGTAAACCCACAAGACAAGGATGCTTTGTGCAACCATACTAATTTGATGTCATGCTGTGAACAGGGAAGAAACTTGCATTGTGGCTATAAGCCATAATTTGTGAAAACAAAACAAAAAACTCTTTAAACATTTTACTTAACATGTAATTCATCTAGAGTATATGAGAGCTTTACTCAATTAAATTAAGAAAAAAACAACAACCATGAAATATCAATAAATTTATTAGGTGCACTGGTACATGCTTTCATTTTGTCCGTGTATTCCTTGAGAAAGGGCGGGGGGTGTAGTTTTGTAGTTGGTGTGAGAATGAAATAGCTTCAAGGGCCTGAGAAGGCTGAAAGAGCTCTGGGTGTAGGAAACTTCAAAACGAGGCATATGAAATTATCTAGACCTTTAGCGGCACTAGCTACCTAGTAATGGCATCTGGAATAGTTTGTTATTACTCTTTTAAGAAATCTGACCTCGACCCCTGTCAGCTGTCCAATTACAGGCCAATATAAAACCTCCCTTTTATCTCTAAGATTCTGGAAAAGATAATAGCGGAGCAGCTATGCTCATATCTACATAGAAATAGCATAAACAAACTATCAGTCAGGATTTACGCCTCATCACAGCACAAAGACTGCACTCGTTAAAGTAGTAAGTGACCTCCTATTGGCCTCTGATCAGAGTTGCGTCACTATACTTGTGTTACTCGATCTCAGTGCAGCTTTTGACACCATTGATCATAGTATTCCCTTTCACAGATTAAAAATGTAGTAGGAATTAAGGGAAAAGCCCTCTCCTGGCTCAGATCCTATTTGACTGATCGTTTTCAGTATGTAGATTTAAATGGTGATTATTCTGCATGTTCTCTAGTGGAGTTTGGTGTTCCACAGGTTTCAGTTTTAGACCCACAGCGCCTGCGCGCACAAACGGAAATACTTATCTGTCTGGATTTTTTTAAGGTAAAGTGCAGGTTAATTTGTTTTATTTTTACTTTATATATTGTTTAAATTATTTTTATGTATTTATTTTTTGGGCTGTGACATGAATGTGAGTTTTCATTATTTCTTATGGCAAAATTCGATTTGGTTTAAGATCAAGATTTTCGATTACACTAACTTTTAATGCCTTTCTGTTCCATTAAGTGCAACGGTGAAAGACCATGGTGTGATTATAGATTCCAGTCTCTCATTTGAAGTTCATGTAGATAATATTACCAGAATAGCATTTTTTCACCTCAGAAACATTGCCAAGATAAGGAATATTTTTTCACTAAGCAATGGCGACAAATTAGTTCATGCTTTTAGCACGTCTAGGTTGGCCTATTGTAACGCCTTATTGTCTGATTATTCAACTAGTTGATAAACAAGCTTCAGTTAGTCCAGAAAGCAGGAGCGAGAGTCCAAACTAGAACCAGAAGATACGAGCACATCACCCCTATCTTATCTACACTTCATTGGCTCCCTGTGAATTTCGCATTTATTTTAAAATACTACTTTTGATATATAAAGCATTAAATGGTCTAACGCTGCAGTATCTGAGTGGACTGCTAGTCTTACAATCCGCCACACCTACTTCGATCAAAGGATGCAGGCTGCCTGTCAACGGTTATCTCTCTGCTTCTCTCTTTTTCCCTCTCTCTCTGTCAAGCTACACATGATGTTCCTGAGCTGCTAGTGATGCAGACCCCCTCTGCTAGTGATGCAGACCTGTCCGACTCATCCTGGAGCCCCACAGGTGGTTGGCGCTCTTGTCACATGGAGGCCACGTGTGGTCAACGTCGGATGTGGTGTCTGGGGACGGTTTCACTCTACCATGAAGACAGTGAGCTGACTTACGAACAAGTTCTGTTCCGGGAGCACGTTCATACGTTTGATTTGTTAGACTTAGTTAGACAAAGTAAGTATTATACGCCATTGACATGAATATAGAATATAAAGTATACCAATGCACTTGACTAAATCCGTCCCCTTTCCCCACACTGCCATCATGTGGCCAAAAACTGTAATCGTGCCTAAAAGTATCTCACACAAATGTAGTGTTCTCTCTGTGCCTCTAAATCCCTAGGAGAATCCCGGACACCATTTTGTCTCAGACCTGTAGACTGTAAATTTTGGAATCTTAATTTTAATTAGGATTATTCACCATCAGGTTTAGACAGCTTTACAGGACAGACATTTTCTATCATTGTGCTTCCGGGCTGATTCATTTCTCCTGCACCTCCACTGCACCTCCACATTTTATACATTTCACTCACACACTGAAAATAATGTATACAATTGCAAATATTGGTATCTGGTGCACTGCAGTGTCTATTTTTTGTACAATACATGTGAGCTACTTTCGTGATTGAACCAGAAGAAGAGCCACAGTCAGTTCGTATCTGCGGAAATTTGTAACTCAAATGTTCATAAGTTAGATACTACCTGTATATTCAAAATGACAGAGATTTTAAAGAGGAAAAAAAAAAGAGCCAGAATTCATCAGGATCATATTGGGTAAACAAGAATAATTATCTACTCTGAGAGGTAATTTAGTAACTGCTTCTTTCATATTGCTAGATTATAGCTAAAAATCTCATTGGCATTCTTGAAGAAAAAAAAGCAGTCGCAAACATAACATTGAGATTTAATCAAACTTTTAAATCAAAAGTTTTGGATACCTCTATTCCGCCATTTGAGACATTCAACATGACATAACTACCAAAACATTCTTAAAATATTACGCAATTATTTTGTAAAAAGTTTTTTTTGCTTAATTATTTTGTAAAAAAGTAGCCTCACCTCGATAAGAACTTCTGTAAATTACTGCTGGCTGTGATGTCTCTGCAGTGGTTAAACCAGCGTATTTATCTCATATTTTGGGTATTTCTAACAGGCAATCTTTGGTACAATGTGGTTATGGTATAATATATCGCGGCTATGTGATGCATCCTATACTCTGCATTCTATTTATAATATACCTGGTGTCTCAAATCCTCAAGTGTGCATTTCCAAGTCAAGTTTGTTCATTGCGATCTTGGAATTGAGAAACAGCATGACAAACTTTCTGGATTCTTCACTTCTGAAGTGAGGGGAACGCCACTTAAAGCTGGCAGTATTTTATGGTAAGCTAATATGACATTTATACCTACATTTTAAATGTTATAGTTGTGGTAGGAGCAAGCTTATTTCCATGTACATTCACTTTTCCACCATCGCACTTTGATATTGAGGTGTGGGGACTTTATGTTTTTATATTATGTGCCAATAGTCGGGTATACGGTATTTTATGAGAAAAGTGCGTTTCGTTAGCACACACAGAAAACAAAAACCTAAATTTACTAAATGTAGTCTTAAAGGTAATTTTATGTAAATTTCTAGTAATCGTCACTAAAGTTGTGTGTGGAAAGTCTGTTGGCATATTTTATAATATTTAATAGTTGTCAAAAGAAGCTATTGGTGTATGTTTAATGACAGCCTGAGCAGGTGTCCAATAGCTCTCCTCAGTGATGCACCAACTGAGAAACCTGAAAAAGCTCTATTTATAGGAGACTCTATAATGAGGCATGGAAAATTAGCTAGGAATTAGGGGTGACACCAGTAGTGGTCAGGTGTATCCCAGAAGCCAGGGCACTGGACATAGTGAGTAATCTTAGGGCTATAGGCCAGCACAGGTTCTCAAAAACAGTAACACATTCTGGAGCTAATGATGTACAGTACAGCTTTCATCAGTCAGAGGTTAGTAAGAATAACTTTACAAAAATATTTTAACTAGTGAAGCCGATATCCGATGCAGTAGTATGCTCTGGCTACATCCCAATACAACATGCCAACATAACTTACAGCAGGTTATGGTTGCTGAACCGCAGGATGTCCAAGTGGTCCTCCGAAATCAATTTATAAAAAATTTAAGTACCTTTAAGGGCAAAGCTGGCCTGTTAGGACGGGGCAGTGTCTATCCTTCTTTGGAAGGTGCTGCTCTCATTTTTTGTGGTATAGAGCTCATCGTCTCAGAACATGCCTAGTTAATCAGTGACTACAAGTGCCCAGGCCAGGAAGCAGACAAACAAGCTAATCCAATCTGCTAGCTGTGTGGAGTCGTCATCCAGGTTCCCATATTGAGACTGTGTCTGTTCCCCAAGACAAACAAAAATTTTTAAAAAGACCCAGAAAGTTTGTTTTAGTAATTTGATTAACAGGAGATCACAAATCCAGAGCAATTGAATACACAGCCAACCTCTCTGATCTGAAGCTAGGACTATTAAATATTAGATCTCTTGCATCCAAAGCATTCACTGATAATGAAACAATCACAGAGCAGGGCATTGATACTGTGTTTAACAGAAACCTGGATTAAATAGAACAAGTACGTAGCTTTAAATGAAGCTATTTCTCCTGGATAAAGCTACATACATCAGCCTCGTCTAATTGGTAGAGGAGGAGGTGTTGCAGTTATTTATAACAAAATAATTTGACCATTATTCATAAACATGGACACAAATTTAGTTCTTTATAGTAACACAAGTGTAGCCACAAATAATAATTCTGCTCAGTCGATCCTGCTAATTATTATTTACAGTAAGTTACTCCTTTCTTTGTGAATTTGCATTTTTTCTCCCAAACCTGGTTGTTTCTGTAGACAAAGCGTTAATCGCTAACATTTATTTTGAGAATCCAGAAGATCCTCTGAGAACAGCATTTTTGTCCATCCTGGCCTCAGAAGAAGTAAATAGTAGTTAGACCTACTCAGAAGGCTAGATTTAATAATATTTAATAGTCTGAATTGTCTCTAATAACCATCTTGTTTCAATTAAAGTGTCATAGTAACAAGTACAGTGCCATGCTACAGCATTAAATGTAGATTGACATTAACTACCACACAGAGCTTTTTCAGTAATCTCCGCGAGTTATCAACATGATTGGATTACCGTCAGACCCCACCAAACTCGATATCTGACTGTATATTTAGAAACAACATTGTCATACCTTAGATAATGTTGCTCCAGTTAAAAGAAAAATTATTAGAGAGAAGAAACTCGCATCCTAACATAATGATCAAGCGCACTTTAAAACAGATCTCTCAAAAAATTTTAAGTAAATTGAGTCTAACTAAATTGTTAGTATTTCAAATAGTATGGAAGGAAAGCATTTTAAATTATAAAAAAAAGCTCTTAGTGTTGCTAGATCAACACTCTTTTCCTTCAGAGATCTCTCCACTTTATCCATTTCTGTTATAGAAAATTAAAATTATCATAGATTTTTATTTAATGCCATAGCAAAATTAACCAGGGATAACACCACCACATGAATCTCCACAACAACAGCATCCAGTAGTGAGGACTTTAGGCTTTGAAACCAGACAATTTAATGGATGCAGATGATAAGCTAACCATATCAGATCAGAACCTAGAATATTTTATTCCCATTGAAAAGAATGAAGAAATTCCGCTGATCTCAACCTGTGTATTAGATCCTATACTGACAGGTTTTCTCAAGCAGATAGTCCCAGCAATAATGGAACCCCTGTTGAAAATAGTTACCTTTTCACTCAGCAGTAGGTGTGTTCCAAAATCTTTTAAATTAGCAGTCATTAAACCACTAATTAAGAAACCTGACCTTGACCCCTGTCAGCTGTCCAACCACAGACCGATATCAAACCTCTATCTCTTTGATCCTGGAAAAGATAGTAGCACAGCAGCTATGTTCACATCTACATGGGTATAGCATACCCATGATATAGCATACTGTATCAGTCAGGATATAGGCCTCATCACAGCACAGAGACAGCACTTGTTAAAGTAGTAAATAACTATTGGCCTCTGAGCAGGGTGGCATCTCTTTGCTTGCATTATTTGACCTTAGTACAGCTTTAGTATGATATTAGTTTTCACTGTTATGCTGATGACACACAGTTATATGTCACAGCAAAACCAAATAAGAAAAGCCAGCTAAATAAAGTTGAGGAATGTATGAAGGACATAAGAGACTAGATGTTAATTAACTTCCTTCTGCTTAATCCTGACAAGACAGAGGTTCTGGTACTAGGCCCAAATACAGCTTGAAGTAAACTTTTCAATCACACAGCAACTCTGGATGACCTTAATGTTTTATCAAGTGCAACAAGTAAAAGACCTCTGTGTATAGCGTCCAATTTTTAATTTGAAGCTCATGTAGATAATATTACCAGGATAGCATGTTTTCATCTCAGGAATATTGCAAAGATAAGAAATATATTGTCACCAAACGATGCAGAAAAATGAGTTCACAAGTTTATTACCTCCAAGTTGAATTATTGTAACGCCTTACTGTCTGGATGTTCAACAAGGTGCATAAACAAGCTTCAGTTAGTTCAGAATGCAGCAGCGAATGTTCTCACTAGAACCAGGAGATATGAGCACATCACTCCACCTTATCCACGCTGCATTGGCTCCCAGTGAAATTTCGCATTGATTTTAAAATACTACTTTTGACCTATAAAGAATTAAATGGTGTCGCAAAGCTGTGCCTTAGTGAACTGCTAGTGTCTTACAATCTGCAATGCCTACTTCAATCAAAGGATGCAGGCTGCTTGTCAGAACCACATATGAAAAACTACCTCGGGGCAGAACTTTTTCTTACAAAGCCCGAAAGTTATGAAAGATATATTTCTTTAGTCAAGTATTTTTGTGAACAGGCTTGTCTTAGATAAAGGAGCAGATTTGGGGACTAATGAGCGTAGAATATTATGGCGATCTAGTATGTTTATGCTGTCTTTTCCACTTAAGTGTCTGGTTGCTTTACATCCCAGGGACCCCTCATGTCTGTGTTTCTTTCTGGCTCTCCTCTTTTAGTTATGCTACCATAGTTAGACCTGCCGAAGTCCCTGCTTGCACTCTACACTAAATATACATTGATCTTATACATTATGTGACTGTGACCATACCCAACTGTTATCTCTTCTCTTCGAGCTATATGAGCCGATCCTTTTTGCTCATCAGGGACAATTTGATCATTTCGATTCATACACATTCTAACATTTCATACACATAACTATCATTTTCCTTTGACTGTGTAAAGCTGCTTTGTGACAATGAGCGCTACACAAATAAAATGAATTGAAGTTGAGGTGCATTTATACTTCACTTGAGTGTTCCTGGAAAAATGTGTACTTTTACTAAATAACATCCTAAAGAAAAAAATTCATTCCTTTATTTAAGACCTTGAAAGTACTTCTAGTAATTACTCAAGTATAAGATTTTAAAATGTAATAAATTTAATATTCAAAAAACCTGTAGTTTATGTAATGTTACATAAGCAAGACTGCTGTTGTACCTGCTGTGATTTAAAACGTTTTAATCGTTGCTGTGATTCTGCACAAGGGATGGGGTGAAAACAGTAGATTGAGAACAGTATAGAACAAGACAATATAATAGAACAGTTCTATTAAAATTTAAATTAATTTAAAAGAACATATTTGAGAGACAATATGGTCAAAAGTGGTGAAACATTACTGAAATTGGAGTAAGAACTATCCAACACAGTTTTTAAAATCTAGTAGAGTAGAATGCTGAATCAGCAGCGTTTCTGGAAAAATGAGAACACCATGAAAACAAATTAAAGCTATATTTAATATTAAAACTAAAAGCATTTCCATACACAACATGGAATTAAAACTCATAGGAAAAGTAGTAAAGAGCTGTGTGGCCATAAAGAAAACAATTTTTGTTATGCCACTTGAAAAAACGGCTTTAATATGATTTACTATAACTCAATCAACTCTGACTCCTGCAATATGGCAAATTTATATGGATGTACATATACTACCAGCATGTACAGTAGGTAAGAGACCAGACCATGCTTTACCGTCACATTCACCGCCACAGCAGTATGACAGCGGGAGATTTAAATCAGTTGCCTTTTAAATTCATCCCTGAAATGACCGCCAGGTGGCGCATGAGGAGATGACAATCGGTCTGCTTTTTTTTTTTTTTTTACATTAATTTAATAACAAATATTTATTTGGCAATAAACTTTTTTGAAAAAAGACAAACAAATTGATGGAAATTAATGGCTGATTCAAGTTCAAATCAGCATGCGTGCGCTTTGACTAAAACTTGCGTGCAAGCACTATGTGCTACTGAAATGTAGAAATGTACATTTTAAAAATTATTTCATGATTTATTAAAGAAAATTATGATCATAACAGCATACTGCATTTCATTCTTATCATAAGAATGCAAAAATACCGGCACTGCTGACTGACATCAGTTTATGTTTGTATTTAAATTTGTACTATAATTTTACTACCGTGATTATGCATGTTTAATTACAGTGTTTGGCTTGAATTTATATGCTACAGCTCCCATTAATGCTTGAGAGAATGAACTAAGACTTGAGGCCTTAGTCTATGGTTATAGCGCCACTTAGCGGCATAAAGCCGGCAAACACAAAACCCTAATTCTACCGCAACTGTAAAAGTCCAATTCTGGTTGAGTAACATCTGTAATTAGTGGTGCTTGTATCACCTGTATTATCTTACAGGCTTCTTTTTCTTCCATACAAACTAGTTTGGCATGTAACTAGTCCTGTATTATTTGTCGCAGACCCACTGAAAAGGCATCAAATTGTGCGGCTTATTCTGGAATTGGGTGCTATGACTCCTCCTCTCACCCCCCCCCCCCCCCCACTACACCAAACACATCCCACCCCCCCACCCCCGGGCGCCCCGTTGTCTAAATCATTACTATTATACACAGAAATAGTAGCCATGACTTTATTTTAATATAAAACACAACTGTTAAGATTCAATAAACTGGCTTAATGATTGAGTCAAATTCTGATTGCTATTTTGAAATATCAGAGAATAACTTACATCTTGGGTGACTGCATGTAGAACTCCACTGTAGGAGATGTTGGCGTTGAACCTGAACACTGCATCAGCAAAATTTCCATCTATGTAAAATAAAAGAAGAAAATAAAAAAAATTTTAAAAGAGTTTAAAATATATATATATTCTTTATTTTTGTTTGCCACCTAAAAGACACTTTGATTGCTTATTAATATTAGAAGAAAAAAAATAGTTACCCATCAATCAAATATATAACGTATATAAAAGAAATTTCAATTAAACAGCAATATTTAAATACAGACTTGCAAATGTTACGTTAATATTATTAAACTGTATTAAGCTTTAAGGGTAGAGTTGACCTAAGACATCTACCTTTGCAGCAACATTGCACTGCATATAAAATTCCACATAGCTGCATGTTATTCAAGTTTCATATTATCTTTTTTTATTTCATTATGTATTGTATAAAAAAATCTATATTTCATGTTTTACTGTGGTCGATTGCGTGTTTTTAATTTTTAATTCGTATGGACAGTACATTTCTTTTTATGGTAAATGTTTATGTAATACATATTCAAATACATTTTCAAAAAGACAAAATGCAATATTTTAATAATCATAAGCATGATCATTAAAGCCATATAATTATTTTTACCACAGTACTGTTTTCAGACTGTAACCAGACTGGTCAGAAGGTGTCATTTTCTATAACAGCATGGTTCTGACCGTAGTCCCAAGTGTAATTTAAATCATAGGACTTAAACATAAACATACACCAATCATTCATAACATTGAAACCACAAAGGTATCCTAATATAATATAATATATCCAAAATAATATCCAAATATCCTAATGGATATGAGCACCTTTGACAAGGATCAAACTGTGATGGATCTGACTTACAGAATCTTCTAAACAGGTCTTATGGGCTGTTTTACACTATGCAGTGGTTATTAATGGAACCTAAAGCTGCACGCTTAATCTAAAAATAAATAAATAAATAAAAAATAATAAATTATGATCTTGATTCATACATATATGAGACCTCATTTCTGAATGACTTGATTCACCTGCGTGTTTTTCCCTGCAATCACATCACGCTGCATTTACGATTTCAATATATTTACTTAACAATCCCGGATTGCTGTACAAGTAAAACACTATTAGATTACCAATTAGGCCAGAGATTAGCAAAAGATTTAGTTATATAACGCAATCACTTCTCATCGCTCTCTTATTTACAGCATTCCGCTGTCACTCAAATGACGTGTAACAAGGAGGTGGAGTTAAACATGCTAACCAGGAATCAGGAGTTGGGGTAGTATGCTGTTATTGTTATGCCAAAAACTGTTTTGCACTTTGATTTTATTTTTGTTTTCTTAAACGCTCACTTACTCCATCAAACTCACACTTGCGTTGTGCTCAAACTGTGTCCTGCAAGTACTCAATATCAACACTGCTCACCAAATTCCAGCCAACCATAAGCTGTTTTCTTTCTTACATTCTGACAGCCTGTTACTGATTTACAGTGGAACCTCGGTTTGCGAGTAACGCGGTTTGCAAGCATTCCGCAAGACGAGCAAATATTTGTAAGAAACTTTGACTTGGAAAATGAACAAGTCTTGGTTTACAAGTACCGAGTATCATGTATCACGCATGCGCTTCTTGTTTTGACGCCAAGCGTCACATGATCACAACTGAGCCAATGTTTTTTTTCTCTCTTGCGCTGGGGAATTGTGGGTAATCGTCTTCCCTGCTCAGGTTTGGTTCGTGTCTATCACTAATATAAATCAACATGTGTACTGTTTACTATAACATCGTGATCATGCGAGTGCGCGTAAAACATCTTTTATTTTGGGTTTGTATGTCTGTGTGTGTGTACAGAACGCGTGTACTGTTTATTATAACACACGTGCATGCAGTTGTGTAAAGCAAAAGAAAGTACATACTACTGTCTGATCAGAGACAGGCACGTGGCTGGCTTAATTGGGCTATAACTTAAAGTAAGTATAGTATAGTATAGCAAGTATAAACCTGCCGTGTTGATTCACAGAGACTCTGAGAACAGAGCGAAAGCTGCAGAGGAGTATACTGGAAGTGTGTGAAGATAGAACAATAAACCCTTTGACAACAATAAATTCCCTGTTTATACTGTAAACTATGTATTGAATAACTATAACTACTTAACACATTTACCTTATGTTGATAAAATGATCATAATAATAAAAACTAACACAGATGATGTTCAGTTGTTGTGTACTTATTGTACTATTGTCTAAGTGTTACTTATTAGTTATTTTTATGTATTATTGTTAATATTCTATTCATGTTTAACAACTTTTCACTTTATTTACATTAAAATAGTGACAGGTGACTTATTTTAATAAGAGTTGAAAGTCCTGTTTAGACTACACTTTTTTTTTTTTATTAAGTGCAGGTTTTTTGTTGGGAGAAAAAAAATTAAAATATTCTGGTGAATCATGTTTTTTGCATGGTTCCTGTCTTTTCCTTACCTAAGGAAGAGACAACACCAAGATGAACTATGGAATGAAGGCAAGCTGGTATAAATGGTGTAAAACCTTGGGGTCTGGCATTCATGTCGATGCTACATTGACATGTAATCACCTACTTAGACACTGTTGAAAAACCTAATAGCAGTGGCCTATTTCAGCAAAATAATGCACCCTGCCACATTGTGAAAAAAAAATTTAGGAATGGATTGAGGAGTATGATAAACCTCTCCATAATTGCAAGACATAAACATGACTTGGCCTCCAAATTCCCGTAATCTCAGTATAAACGAGCATCTGTAGGATGTGCTAAGCAAACAAATGTAATCGATGAAGGACCAACTTCACAACTTACAGGAATTAAACCATCTGCTGCTCTCAACAACAACATGATATCACAGAACACCTTCAGAGATCTTGTGAAATGCATGCCTCAACAGGTCATAGTTGATTTGGAAGTACAAAAGAGACAATATTAGACGTGGTTTTAATGTTTTGGCTGATCAATATATACAGTATGTCACAAGTGAGTACACCCCTCACATCTCTGCAAATATTTAGTTATATCTTTTCATAGGACAACACTGCATAAATGACTCTTTGAAACAATGAAAAGTAGTCAGTGTAAAGTTTGTATAGCAGTGTAAATTTATTGTCCCCTCAAAATAACTAAAAATACAGCCAATAATAGCTGAACCCCTGGCAACAAAAGTGAGTAAACCCCTAAGTGAAAATGTGAAATGTCAATATTGCGTGTGGCCACCATCATTTTCCAGCACAGCTTGAATTCTATTGGCCATGGCGTTCACCAGAGCTTCACAGGTTGCCACTGAAATTCTCTTCCACTCCTCCATCACATCACAGAGGTGATGGACATTTGACACCTTGTGCTCCTCCAACTTCCTTTTCAGGATGCACAGAGGTGTTCTATGGGGTTTAGGTCTGGAGTCATGCTTGGCCAGTCCATTACCTTTACCCTCAGCCTCTTTACCCTCAGTCTATCACTAATATAAATCAACATGTGTACTGTTTACTATAACATCGTGATCATGCGAGCTAGCAAGCCAGTGGTCATTTTGGAGGTGTGTTTGGGGTCATTATGATGCTGGAACACTGCTCTGCGGCCCAGTTTCTGGAGGGAGGGAATCATGCTCTGCTTCAGTATGTCACAGTACATGTTAGAATTTATGTTTCCCTCAATTAACTGTAGCTCCCCAATGCCAGCAGCACTCATGCAGCCCCAGATCATGACACTCCCACCACCATTTTTGACGGTAGGCAAGACACACTTGTCGTTGTACTCCTCACCTGGTTGCCGCCACACACGCTTGACACCATCTGAACCAAATAGGTTTATCTTGGTCTCATCAGACCACAGGACATAGTTCCAGTAATTCTGGTCTTTAGTTTATTGTCTGCAGCAAATTGTTTGCAAGCTTTCTTGTGCATCATCTTCAGAAGGGGCTTCCTTCTAGGACGACAACCATGCAGAGCAATTTGATGCAGTGTGGCGTGCGGTCTGAACACTGACAGGCTGACCTCCCATCCCTTCAATCTCTGCAGCAATACTGGACACACTGATCTGTCCATTTTCCAAAGCCAATCTTTGGATCTGACGCTGAGAACGTGCACTCAGCCTCTTTGGCCGACCATGGCGAGGCCTGTTCTGAGAAGAACCTGTCCTCTTAAAGTGCTGGATGGTCTTGGCCACTGTGCTGTAGCACAGTTGCAGAGTGTTGGCCATCTTCTTATAGCCTAGGTCATCTTTATGTAAAGCAACAATTCATTTTTTCAGGTCTTCTGAGAGTTGTTTGCCATGAGGTGTCATGTTGAACTTTCAGTGGCCAGGGAGTGGACGAGATGTTATACCAAATTTAACTCACCTGCTATCTGGTGACACCTGAGACACTAATGAGTTACATGACAAAGGGGAACAAAAAATGACTAATTGTGCTATTTTTTTTTTCAGTTAGGGGTTTGTTGCCAGGGATTCGGCTATTATTGGCTGTATTTTTAGTTATTTTGATGGGACAATAAATTTACACTGCTATACAAACTTTACACTGACTTCTTTTCATTGTGTCGAAGAGTCATTTATGCACTGTTGTCCTATGAAAAGATATAACTAAATATTTGCAGAAATGTGAGGGGTGTACTCACTTTTGTGACATACTGTATGTACAGTGATGTATTCTGTAAGGAGATGGTTATGTAATTTATCGTTTAAGTCAGTTAACAGCCAGTTCATATGTTCAGCAACATGAATAAAAGCTCAACATGGTAATAATCATTGGCAATTTACTGGGATTGAAAAAAAAATCAACACAAACTAAGACCTCCTAGAAAATTAACATTTGGGTGGTATCAACACTTCCACTTTGCAATGCAATGTACCACACCACCCTGTTAATGAACATTTGCCTATGGTTTACTTCTTACTCATCATATACTTATGCCTTTAATTTTAATAACCATTAAGTCTAACAAGTATTGAAGATTTTAGAACACTTCACATACTGGGTGGAGCAGCGAGGAATTTGAGATGGAGGCTCTCTACCTCCTCATCAACAGGCATGCTGAGAAGTCCCCAGCGCTGCCCTCTTTGAGTGGAAGCCATTTTTACGCACACATCTCTATTACCAGAAGCTCGTACACCATCCAAGAGACTGGCCATCAGAGAGTCCCTACAAAGAGAGACAGAGAAAGAGAAATACAGTGTATGTATGTGTGTGTAGGTGTTTGGTGAGGATGAGAGTAAAATGTTTTCTGGTAGTCTTAAACATGTACAAGTCACGTCTCTTCGTCAGGAGAGCTGAAATGCAAAACTGAACATTTTTTTTAAATTTGAGTTCTATGTTCCTCAAGTTAAATTTGTCATTTCTAAATTTAGTTTAGCTATTGTAGTTCTGTACCTGGACCTACCAATTAACTGGGAATACAATGCTAACAAGCTAAATAAAAGGGGGCATATTTAGTCAATAAATCGATTAATCTGCTGCGCTGCTAATAAATTCCATGCTTTTTCGAGCATGGATTTAAGTCTGGACTGGGCCACTCCAAAACCTTAATTTAGTTTTTTTGTGCTTTCAGACTTGGTGTGTTTCATATCATTGCCCTGCTATATAACTCAAGTGCGCTTCAGCTTGAGATCTGATGACTGATCTCCTTCAGGATTTTCTGATAAAACTCCAACGCAGTCTGAACCGTCATACTATCAACACCATGTATGACTGTTGGTATAATGTTTGGTTCATGAAATGCTGTGTTAGTTTTACACCAGATGCACACCTTCCAAAAAGTAAAACTTTTGTCTTATCAGTCCACAGAATATTTGCCCACAAATTTTGGGGATAATCAAGATGTTATTTTGAAAAATGTGAGATGAGGCTTTGGTCAGCAGTAGCTTTCACCTAGGAACTCCTCCATGGATGCCATTTTGCCTAGTCTCATGTCTTACTGTTGAATCATGAATCCTGAAGCAATTGAGGCCTGCAGGTACTTCAGATGTTGCTCTGCATTCTTTTATTACTGTTTTTTATGGGGGAGGAGATGACTTCCACAAAGGGCCAGGTAGCTTTGGGGAAAAAATAACCTGACTTTATATACATCTAACATGGGTTGTCCCTTTTAATGGACTCATTCTTGATCCTATCCATTCTGGTCAACCCAAAGAGAACCTCAACATCATCTGCTACCTCCAGCTCTGCCTTCTGTCTTTTCTTCAGTGCTACTGTCGCTAAGCTGTAGAGCATCGCTGGTCTCACCACTGTCTTATACACCTTTCGTTTCATTTTCCCTGATAATCTTATCACACAACACACCAGACACTTTTCTCCACCTGTTCCAAACTGCCTGCACACGCCTCCTTCCCACACTCTCTGTTGCATTGGACCATTTACCCCAAGTACTGTACTGGGTTTTGATGCATGGACGGCACCAAAACACAGACACACAAGGCGAGGTCTTAGGGGAAAATGGGAAAATTATTACCCAGCTGGCATGCGGGCACAGGCTGGCGAGCGATGACAGTGGAAGAGTGCCAATGTTTTTCTCACTTAAAAACATTGGCGCTCTTCTTCCCGCTGACCTGGCCAGCCGGCCCTCCCAGCTCATCACTGCGTACCTGCAGAAGGGGAGGCTGCCTACCTAGTAAGCCTATGGAGTGAGCAAGGAGCGACAACAGATTGATCATGACCATCACACCTTGACAGTACTTAAAGTTCTACACATTCTTTACCTATGATCCCTGTAGCCTCAACATTCCACTTGGGTCCTTCTCATTCACACACATGTATTCTGTCTTGCTGCAACTAATCTTCATTCCTCTACTTTCCAGAGCATACCTCCACTTCACTAGATTTTTGTCCATCTGTTCCCTGCTCTTGCTACAAAGAACAGTTATCTGCAAACATCATTGAGGCTCCTGTTTAACCTCATCGGTCATCCTGTCCGTACAAGACAGGATGAGAAAGAGCATACAAGAAAGGGCTCAGAGCAGATCCTTGTTGCAGGCCCAACTTTACCTTGAACTCTTCTGCCACACCTACAGCACATCTCACCACTGTCTCACAGATGTCCTGCACCACTCTAACACATATCTTTGCCACTCCAGACTTCCTCATACAATACCACAGCTCCTCTCTCAGCACCCTGTCATATGCTTTCTCTATATCTACGAAGACAATGACACTCCCCATTACCTTCTCTGTACTTCTTCATCAGCATCCTTAAAGCAACAACTGCATCTGTTGTATTCTTTCTAGGCGAAAAACATACTGGTGCTCACAAATGCTCACCTCTGCCCTTAACCTAGCTTCCACTACCCTTTTCCAAAGCTTAGTTGTATGGCTCATCAGCTTTATTCCTCTGTAGCTGCCACAGCTCTGCACATCTCCCTTGCTCTTAAAGATCAGCATGAATACACTTCTCCTCCATTCCTCTGGGATCCCCCAAGATCTTGTTAAACAGACTAGTCAGAAACTCCACTGTCACCACTCCTAAGCAGTTTGCAGTATGTAGCTTCAATCTACTACAACAATGCTAACATACTAGCATACCAAGTTGCTAATTCAGCTTACCTAGCTCTATTTAGTTCTTACAAAACAGATATGATAGAAAATTTAGCTCGATCACAGTCACATTTTAACTTCGCTAAAAGGACTTCCTTTAAGAATGTCATCACAAATTAACACTTAAATCGTCAAGCAACAGATCAGTTTTACTACAATCCCTTATTTTGTTTCCAATAGGGTATTTTCCTCCCCAGCCAGCCACATGTTCTGCATTCTGACAAAAAAAAATCTAAGGGGGGATGGAAGAGCAGTTGTTCATTTGCTTTTAAAGCTACAAACAATAAAATTTGGATTTTTAAGATTTGGAAGTAAGATTTGGAACAGGAGTAAAATAAAGGGATTTTCAAGCATGCCTGAATGCATGATCTGAGCAGTTTCAGCTGAAACATGACGGACACATCTGGAAACCATGTTTCTATGTATAACGTACAAAACTACAGTATAAAAGGCCATTTTATACATTTGTGCACTTACACAACGTTGTGGCAACAGCAAACTGGCAATTGGTGCGATAGTCAGGTTTTCACAAACTTTTGATAATATGAGTAAACCAATGTAATATGCACAGGGTGCTCACAGAACTGGCCACCACATACTGTAGCCTTGACCTTAACCAGTGTTAAAAGCTTTGAGATGTGCTGCAAAAGATGCTATGGAGTATTTTGACTTCTATAGAAAGAGTAAAAACATTGGTCAGAAATTGATGCAACTTTGGATAGGAATAAATGTAGTGACGTTGCACAAGGTTGTTGAAATGATGGCAAATTGCAAATGTGCGCTGTAAACATGGATAAAGGTGAATCAATGAAATAAGTGAGCATGCAACTATTTTTTGTCAGTTTAAGTTAAATATTAAACCCATTAAGATTTTGTTATTTAGTCTTGTAAAAAATGTAAAAAAAAAAATTTTTTAATGCCCCTTACATTTTGGGTAATGGCATTACACATGCATCCAAAAGTATTTGGAGCCCCTTTTTAATACAACCATTTTTCTTTTATTACAGCAGAAATAAACTGTGCTCCCCTGGAACTAAATAAATATAATTTTCATGTAATTTTTACAGAACATAAAGAGGTATTAATACATTATATTTTATCAAATTGTAATGCTTGTGTGATTAATGCTTGTGTAATGCTAGTAAAATGCTAAGTGTAGATAAGGTGTGTCAAAGTTATATAAAGCTAGAAAAGATTCTTCAGAAAAGATTTGTGAATGTTAGAAATTTAGAAAGAAGTTCTGAGAAAAACTGTTTAAAAATTCAGTATTTTTAAAAGTTTTATGGCTTTTAGAAACAGTAGTACTTAAACTGAAATTAAAGCATGGGTGAAAGAAAACAGTGTATGAGAGAGACATAGGGCAGAAAAGAGAAAAACAGGGAGGGTGGGAGAGAGAGACTGTGTTACCTATCTGTGGAGCAGTACTTGCATATTTGTCCTCTGATAAATTCGACTGTGAATATCTGAGGGTTCTCACCATTACAGATGAGCGCAAAAACCTGAAGCGACACCATTAACATAAGATTAATAAATTGTCCTGCAGAACATACCCAATAACAAGGAAGCAACAGCAAGTTTATTATATAACTGTATGCTTAAAGACTATGGAATAATTAAATACATGAAAATGAAAAATATAGACAAAATTAAAATGTAATAAGAAAAATTTACATTTCAAGAAAAACTCCAAAAGACTGCATTTTAAAAGGCAGATGGAGAAATTTCAATTAAAAAAGAGCATAGTTATATATTAAAAGAAGAATGGATATACACACAGTAGATACATTCATGGCCAAAAATATCGGCACCCTTGCAATTCTGTCAGAAAATGAAACACTTCTGTCAGAAAATTGTTCCAATTGCAAATGTTTTGGTATTCATGTGCTTATTGTTTATGTGCTGGAACAACACAAAAAACAGAGAAGAAAGGTCAAACTTGGTAAAAATTCACACAGAACTCAAAAATGGACTGGACAAAGTTATTACCACTGTGTCAAAATTGTAAGAAATCATTACTTTTTAATCATGTGATGCTCCTGTAATTGGTATTTAGACACACCTGTAACAGGTTTGCTCAATATAGTAATCATACTTGCAACCAGTCAAAATGGAGAAATGTTGCCTCAACCTGTGTGTTGTGTGTCACACTGAGCATGGAGAAAAGAATGTGTAAAGAGTTGTCTGTGGATTTGAGAGAAAAAATAGTGTGAAAACACGAATAATCTCAAGGCTCAAGTCCATCTCCAGAGATCTTAATGTTCCTGTGTCCACTGTGCGCAATATCAAGAAGTTTACAGCACATGGCACAGTAGCTAACCTCCCTGGACATAGACAAAGAGCAAAATTAAAGAAAATTTACAACGAAGGATTGTATGAATGGAACACTCAAAGAATAAAGAACACTGATTAACTTTTTCAACTGATTTGCTTAATATTTCAACATATTCAACTGATCTGCAGAGACAGGGTACAACAGTGTCAGCTCGCACTATTCGTCACAGTCTGAATAAAATGGGACGCTATCGTAGGAGACCCAAGAGCACACTACTGCTGACACAAAGGCATAAAAAAGCAAAAGCAAGGGGTTTTATGTGACAAAACCACAATCCTTCTGGGAGAATGTACAATGGGCAGAAAAAGAACGGGGTTAGGGATAGCTCAGTGGTTAAGGCATTGGACTACGGTTCGGAAGATCCAGGTTCAAACCTTACAACCACCAAGTTGCCGATGTTGGGCCCTTAACCCTCAACTGCTCAGATGTATAATGAGATAAAAGTTTAAGTCGCTCTGGATATGGGCGTCTGCTAAATGCCTAGATGGAGATGTATGTGAGGTCACCGTCCCATAATGTTAGCTAAAGTTTTTTTTAGATAGTAATCTAGTAACCCAGTATAAGTATCTATCCAATGACGGAAACTTCAAAGCATCTTTTGTAAGTTGCTCTGGATAAGAGCGTCTGTCAAATGCCTAAATGAAATGAGGCCTTTAAAATAAAGAACACAGTCCCCACAGAAATTAGTCCCGATCTGAATCTCATAGATCACCTGTGGAGCGACCTTAAAACGGTAGCTGGGAGAAGGCATCCTTCAAATCTGAATGACCTAGAGCAGATTGCAAAAAAAAAAAAAAAAATGGTCCAAAATGCCAGAAGAGAGGAATAAGAAACTCCTTAGTCAACTAAAGCGATTACTAAAGTTATTTTTTCCAAAGGGGGTGCTACCAAGTATTAAGTTAAGGGTGCCAATAATTTTGTCCCTCCACATTTAAAAAATTAATTAATAAATAAACATGTGCGTGCCAAAACATTTGCAACTACAACAATTTTTTGAGAGAAGGGTTGCATTTTCTGACAGAATTGCAAGGGTGCCGATATTTTTGGCCATAACTATATGAGAAAAGAAGATACATGTCATGGTAATATTATATGTTGAATTGCATTAACTAAATTTGTCATAAACTTGCAACTAGAATTGAAAATATAAAACATTAATATTTAAAAAGAGTTGCTCTTATAAACAGTGTGGCTCACCTCTCCAAAGGGTTTGATGGTAACAATGTTGTAGGAGCCAGGGTCTCTTTCTACCAGACATGTCTCTGTGAGAGCCAGGATTCTCTTTACAGGCTCCTGAGGAAAAAACAGCACATTAAGCTTTATGGCCCTACATATATACACACACATACATACATACATACATACACACACATATACACACACACACACATATATATATATATTATATATATATATATAACTTCTCCTTATACCAGCCGGTATTCCCTGCATGGTTCAAAGAGTCCATCATTGTTCCTGTCCCTAAGAAATTCCATCCTGCTTCCCTCAACAATTATCAGGGGCCCTGTAGTCCTCACCTCAGTAGTGATGAAATGCTTTGAGCGACTGGTCAGAGAATTCATAATTTCTTCACTACCTGACACAATTGATGACACACAGTTTGGTCCAAACCACTCTATAGATGACATCTTTCATCTCCTCCACACATCTCTCACTCACCTGGACACTAGGAAGGGGAATTATGATAAAAATGCTCTTTTCGACTACAGTTCAGAATTAAATACCACAATTCCCTCCACACTCACCACCAAGCTGGAGCACCTGGGAGTCAGCCAATCTCTGTCAGTAGATCTCCAATTTCCTAACTGGAGGACCACAGGCAATAAGAATGGGCGGACATGTCTCAGCCTCCCTCTCTCTCAGCACTGGAGCCCCCCCAGGGCTGTGTTCTGAGCCAGCTGCTGTACCAACTCCACCACCACCATCATCATCATCGTCGTCGTCATCGCCATAGTGGGCCTGATCACTGACAACGATGAGACGGCCTACTTGGAGGAGATTGTTCCTCTGGCACCAGTTTTCCAGATTTCCAATCTCCTAAACATCAGCAAGACAAAGGAGTTGACAGTGGACTTCAGTTTAAAGCAGGAGAGGAACTACCAGACCCCAGTCATCAGCAGGAGCCCAGTGGAGATTGGACAGTTTTCACATCATGCAGGACCCGTCATGGTCCTATCACATCAACACGATGGTGAAAAAGGCCTGGCAGCGTCTTTACCACCTCAGACGCTTGAGAGACTTCAGACTGCCCTAAAGGGTGCTCAGGAACTTCTACTAGAGAGAATAGAGAGAATCCTGATGGGAAACATCACAACCTGCACCATGCAGGACAGACTAGTTCTATCAGCTGAGCGCTTCATCCGCACTGAGCTCCCTGACCTTTACTGCACGCTTGCACTCAACCTACAGCAAGTGGTGCTGGACCAAGGCCAGGAAAATCGTGAAGGACCTCAGCCACCCCAACGATGGACTGTTCTCTCTGTTGCGGTCAGGAAAGAGATTCCGCTTCCTGAGGGCCAATACAAAGAGACTGAGGAGGAGCTTCTTCCTGCAGGCGATATGGTCTCTAAATCAGAACACGACACAGGACTAAACCTTTTTTGCACATTACACACTTATGGACAGTGGTCTTTTTGCACTCATTCTAGACATTCATGGACACTTATGGACACTGCACACCTGCATATTCATGCACATCTACACATATTTCTATTAATTTTTTTTTTGCTCATTGCACATAAGACATTTCACATAATACACTTTCATGCATATTTGCACCCCACACTGAGAAAAGGCATCAGTTGACAGGGGCAGTAGAGACGACATGCATGACAGTCACTGTCAGCCTTCTGTTAAAGTGGTGGGGTGCACATGAGAGCAAAGCCAGGATTGAAACATTTGTAGGTGCATTGAAACAGGCTTAGAGGCACCACAGCAATCATAGATGCCGTTATCCCAACTGTAAAAACACTCGCTTGAAACAGAGTGAAGCAGCACTGAAGCACATAATCAGATATCTCCAACCTTTCTGCATGTTCACTGAGAAAAACAGAACCTTAATATAAGACAGAACTACTCCACCTTCTCTCTGAAGTTTGCTGTTAGCGCCTGGTCATCTTAATAGGCAAGTACAGTGGAACCTTGGATTACGAGCATAATTTGTTCTGGAAGTGGGCTCATTCCAACACTCGCAAACCAAATCGAATTTTACCATAAGAAATAATGAAAACCCAAATCATTCATTCCACAGCCCAAAAAAATTAATACATAAAAATATTTAATACAATATGAAGTAAAAATTAACCTGCACTTTAACTTTAAAAAAGTATAAATAAATCCCGACATATGTGTTTCCGTTTATGCGCACAGGCGCTGTGTGTGTGTGTGTGTGTGTGTATTTTTCTGTTTTATTAGAAAAATTAGCAAGAAACATCAGCGATGTACTAACGATATCACTGCTGTAAAGTAAAAAAAAAATTAAATTAAATAACAAATTAACCTGCACTTTACCTTTGAAAAGAATCGCGACAGAGCAGAGTTTCTGTGTAGAGCAGAGACTGTGTGTCTGTATCTGTGTGTGAAGCCAAGGGGTGTGGGGGGGTGTAAAGGAGAGTGTGTGTGTGTGTGTGTGTGTGTGTGTGTGTGTGTGTGTGTGTGTGTGTGTGTGTGTGTGTGTGTGTGTGTGTGTGTGTGTGTGTGTGTGGCACGGTGTCAAATTACGCATGCGGGCACACACACAAGAGGGAGAGAGAAAATGGATCTTTACCCTCTAATGATACTTTCTTTTTCTTTATACTCGCGCACACACGTGTTATAAGAGCCCGTACCCGCGTGCTGTATATACACGCTTACAAACACAAAATAAAAGATGTTTTACGTGCACACACGTTGTCACAGTGTTATAGTAAACAGTACACACGTGCACAGATGTTGATTATTCCAGTAAGAGACGAGCACGAAGACCCAGCGGGGAGACGATTACCCACAATTCCGCAGCGCAAGAGAGAGAAAAACCATGCTTTCCTGCCGAAGAGGAGGCAATGCCTCTTAGACACACTTTGTGAACGTGCTAACTAGCAACAAGACGAAAAGCAGCACTCATAGGCCGCGCCCTCTAACGCAAACCTCAAACTTTCTGTCGCCTGGAAACATCGCGATGTGAAAGTAATCGTCGGCAAGATTGACTGTAGTAAACCAATCCTTAGAAGAGTCTTAATCTCCCACCAGAGAACCACTGCAGCGTTGCCCGACACCACGGAAGAGAAATGCAATGGCTTTGTACGAAATTGCAGCTGGTGTCCCATAGCAACTGTGTTTTCTTGGAGGAGTATGGATTTTTCCTCCTGGTCGTTAAATATTTCAGGAGACCCAGTGTGGGGCCCTTATTTTAGGCGACCTGACGTGGGGGTTACCCAGGAAGTTATTGTTTCACTAGACAAGAGCTCAAACTAGCTAAGGGTTGGTGGTCTCTTGAGAGGGTGCCACGAGGCGGGCACCCTCTCAAGTTTTTAAGGATAAGTCTAAAATAAAGAATTCCAAACGAACAAGCAGTTTTTAACCACTGTAGGTTCAGGGGGGAGAAAAAAAAAATCCAGAGAACCTCGACAGCTTCTGAGCCGGCTGTGGACAGGGCCACTCCTGTTCTAGCTTTGCGGCTGTTCATCAGTAGAGAGAAATTAATTAAATAAAATTAAATTTTATTTGTATAGTGCTTTTAACAAATGTCATTGTCGCAAAGCAGCTTTACACAATCAAAAGAATTATTTAAGTTTGTATGAAATGTGAATGTCTTATGAAACAAAAAAAAGATCAGATAGTCCCTGTTGAGCAAGGGCAACAAGAGCAACAGTGGCAAGAAAAAACTCCCTGAGATGGCAATAAGAAGAAACCTTGAGAGGAACCAAACTCAACAGGGAACCAATCCTCATTTGGGTGAAACAGAAAGCAGAAATTGATCTGAATTCATACTGTGTGTTAGGTGGCAGGCAGTTCAGTATAACAGTTGATGTTAATATGGATGTTAAGTGTTGTCCTGGGCAGCTAATGCAGTTGCACAGAGCTTTGAGCAGACGGAAAAACTCTCTTGCTTGTACTCTGACAAGTCGTAGTACACTATAAGCAGTGCATATCCAAGCCAATGACGAACATGTCATCATCCTGGAAAGCAGGCCATTCAAAGCCATGCTTAATTGATGTGATGTGAAAACCGAGTGAATTGATGGAAAGAGAACCTAATGATTCCCTATGAGTGGAGAAAGGTTATAGAAGGCACTGAAAGAGAGAATTTTAAAATCAACAGATGCTTATTAAATCCTGTATAAAATTAACTAGGAATAAATCTAACACTGAATCATGCACCGTAACAATATGCACAGTGCATTAAAAAATTGTATCATTGACCAGGATGTTTCTTTTTTTTATTATTATTATTATTAATTTCACAAAAATATTTCATGCCTTTTTGTATTAATTTGACTATCACAGCTTACAGTTCATGAAAATCAGTAGCTGTGTAATGAATCTGGTAGCGATTGACATTTTTTTTCGACAACAAATGTTAAAAGACTGGGCAAAAAGAAATAAAAAATAAACAAAAAATAGACTTTGACTTCAAAGTCAGACAACCAAAGGGTTGATTTCGAAGTTGTAAATCAAGCGACCAACAAGGGGGCACAGTCCTTAGTCCCTTGTTGATCACAATCAAAAAGTAATTTCACATTTGCTAATGCCAAGGCACTCAATTCCATGTCAAAGCAGCTGCTACAACTAAACTTCACATTATACTGACCAAAGCTGCTTCAGAACACTAATGCAATTCCCAATGGCGCCAGGAAATAAGCAATGACATGCACATATGTATATGATATAAAGAACTGATAAGCTTTACGGCTAATGGTGGGCAAGTTTCATGAGGAATTTGGTAAATCTGATTTATTATTTTACCATGATTTTTAAATGTGATCATCAAGATTGTTCATATATTTTACAACATATGAACAATACAAAATATTTGACAAAAAATTTGGATTTATACCTTCATAAGCATACTCTCACACAGATTTATGTCTTGCCCCCAAGCAGTCACGTGCACATTAAAAAAAGAAAACACCAAGATGGAGATAGCCAGTACTTCCCATTGTATTCACACTGTAACAAGCTCTTGTCAAAAAATATGTAAATATCACTTCAGTAATATGTGACTGGTAAGTACTAAATAGTAAAAAGAAATTTGTTACTGTACTGTAATACTTTTTTTCACATATTTGTACTTTCATTTTACGTTTTTTGACTTCTTACTTAAACTCTACTACATTTCACTGCATTGCACATTTTACTCACACATCATGCAACATGGGTCATTCCTTTTTACTTATAAGCATGAACAAAAATTCTAATTAAAATACAGAAAACAATCAAGGCACACTATGTGCTTTGACCTGTTGGTTGCACCTATTAGATGGATTTACCTAGAAAGTGCATAGCACTTGTGGAATGGTAAAAAAAAAAAAGAGCTATTTTAAATGCCTACTCATCCTGTCACATTCCCATATAATTTCTTTTATAATAATTCTGCCTCAAATGTGAGAACACACAGAGATAAGCCCGCATTTATGATAATGGTCAGTTTTTATGATGGCTTGCAGCAAAGAAACCTTTCACTGTGTATGTGTTTAAAACAAATGTTACCATAATTACATTGTGTACATGTCTATTTAGTTAGCCAAGTAATTATGTGCAACAAAAGTTTTATAGGAAAATATTAAACCGTATCCCCAAAATCTTAGAAAGGGTTGTAGCACATCAGTTATGATCATACCTACAAAGGAAGAAAATTCCTGAAGTTAGAATAAGTTTCATCATAGTAGTGTGTCGGTTAAGATGGTAAATGACTACCGGCCTCTGATCAAAGTTATGTCTTCTTCCTTGCATTGCTTGATCTTAGTAGAACTTTTGATACCACATACTGTTCTCATTGATAGATTAGGAAATGTTGCAGGAGTGTTACCATAAGTTGGAGTTTGAGGAATGGCGATCTCTTGGTTCAGGTCTTATTTGACTGACCATTATCAGTTGGGAGATGTAAATGGAAACTTTTTTCCCCTCATAGCATTTTACTTTAATTGTGTGAAGTAGTAAAAGACTTATGTGATTACTTATTCCACCCTTTCATTTGAAGCTTATGTAGAAAATATTTCCTGGACAGGCTTATTTCATCTCAGAAATACAGTGAGACTTTGGATTGTGATTAAGCTGGTCTGTGAGCGTTTCTGCTAAACAAGCAAATTTTTAAAATACATTTTAACTTGATAAACAAGCGGGATCTTGATATACGAGTACTGTAGTATGTATACACTTTGTCTGCCAAGCGTCACATGATCACAACTGAGCCAATGGTTCTTCTCTCTCACGCACTGTGGGATTATGGGTAATCGTTTCCCGTTTCCCATGCTCGGTCTCGGTGTGCATGCATCACACAATGTTTACTATAACATTGTGACTGTGTTTGCATGTGCGTGCACATATAGCTTTTTTTTTTTTTTTTTTTTGTGTCCAAGTGTAGTGATTGTTATTTAGTAACTGTACTGCATTAACAGTCTCTGAGAAGGAAAAAAAAAATGTTAAATAGGCCGTACTAGTGGGGAACATTAATTTGTTTAACAACAATGCAATGTCACATTTTTGTGAAATCCTCAAAGGGAGGCAGAAGCAAGAGTCACTAGAGAGGTTCTTTGTTAAATATTTCAGTTTCCAGAGTCTCTGACTCTCTGCCAGAAAGCAGTGATTTCATTAGTGTGTGCATGCATGTTTGTGAAAGTCATCCCACACAGTAGCCCCCCTCTGGTCTGAATCACTACAGCTACGAGTCTTTTAAGGCAAAGTGCAGTTTAATTTGTTTTATTTTTACTTTATATTTTGTATTAATCATTTTTCTATAATTATTTTTGGGTTGTGGAACGAATCATCAGAGTTTCCATTATTTCTTATTAAAAATAAAAGCGCAAAATAAAAAGTGTAATCCTAACTGCAAGTTGTTCCAAAGGTGAAAAAGATAAAATTTTTTGCATTGCCCAGCCAGTTCTATTTACCTTTTTTTTTTAATCCAAATTGACACACAGTATTTTACCTTATTAGAAACTTAATAAATGAGGACACTATACTGAGACATGAATTTTGTTAACACTTGAAATCTAAACAAATGTTATATATATATTTATTATCTGACAAACATCTCCCCTGTGAAAAAAATAATTTAAATGCCATATTGGTTAAAAATATTTAATTTCATCTTCTTTACTTTATTTAAAAAAAAAAAATGTATATGCAAACATACTAATCTCCCTGTTTGAAAATTACAACGCTTTAAATGTGTGTGTGTGTGTGTGTGTGTGTGTGTGTGTGTGTGTGTGTGTGTGTGTGTGTGTGTGTGTGAGTGTGAGAGAGTGTGTGAGTGTCTCACCACATGTCGAGGAGAGATCTTTTGCACTACAAACTCAGCGAGGGATGTGATGCTCTCATCTGAAGCATATTTGCCAAGCCTTTCAGTAACAAAGCATTCAAAGGTTATAGGCTCCTTTCTCAGGCGCAACATAATTCCGATAAAGTTTTCAGCATGCTCTATAGCACTGCGGATGATCTCATCTCGGTGCTCTGATGCAAATAGGTGCTTAAATACAAGAGAAAGAGAGAGAGAGAGAGAGAGAAAGAAGAAGGAATCTGAATTGAAAATCAAGTATAGAACATTTATTATACAATCTATTACATACACATTCAAGATTAAGTCCAGGACATTTGATAGGCTAAATATTGTACAGTAGTTTTCAAAAGTTAGTAGACCCTCTTTTAGTTCTGTGTGTTTTTTTTGTATAAAAATATTTGATCATAGCGGGTCTTAGTATTAATACAACCTATGACAAACACCATTTTTTTCCCCACAGTACAATTATTTATTTAACAAAAATTAACCCAAAAACACGGGTTCATTAAAAATACCAAGTAATCCTTTATTGCTTCCACAGGATTTAAAAGGTGTTAATCATCAGCCCTTGTTTAACTGATCATCAGCAGGAGTGCAGACCTCTATAAAAGTAAAAAAAATTGGCAATTTGCTGCACTGGAGCATTTAGTTATATGCCAAAGGAAAAGACAAACTGTCTTAAAGAACCAATTGTTGCTGCACATCAATCCAGAAAAGGTTAAAAAAAAATAATAATAATAATAATAAAAAAATTTCAAACAATTTGGAGTTCAACGTTCTACAGTGAGAAAGATCATTCTCAGCTGCATCATTCTTTCTCAGACTGTATGTCCCAGCACATTCACCTGAATGTCAGACTGTGCACAATGCTCAGAGAAAGTCAAAAACTGAACACATTAAATGTTTCATATTAAATTTGACGAAAAACAATTAGTAGAAAACTGAACAAGTACAGTTTGTTTGGAAAGGTTGCCAGGAGAAAGCCTCTTCTATCTACAAAGAATATGGAAGCACAACTGAGATTCACAAAACTACATCTAAACAATCCACAAGACCTCTGGATCAACGTCCTAAAGATAAATGAGACCAAAAGAGAATTTGTGTGGCCTTAATTGCCAGCACCATGTTTGTTGAAAACCAAACAGGATTTCAGCATTTTACCTCATACGTACTGTCAAGCATAATGGTAGTTTAGTGATTTAGGCTTATTTTGCAGCCACTGGATCTGGGCACCTTACAGTCATTGAGTTGACCATGAATTCCTCTGTATACCAGAGCATTCTAGAGGCAAATATGAGGCCATCTGTCTGAATTTGGTGAAAAATTGGGTCATGCAACAATAATCTGAAGCACACTAGTAAATCTTCACCAGAACAGCTAAAAAAATTAATAATAGAATCAAGAGCTGTGTATAAGTGAAAGGCAAAAAAAAAAACTAAATAAACTGAAGCAATGCTGTAAAGAAGAATAAGCCAAAATTCCAACACAACAATGTGAGACTAATAAAGTCATACAGGAAATAATTACTTCAATCTCTTGGTGCAAAAGGTGAATCTATAAGTTATCGCATCATGGGGGATTCTTAGTATTCATCACTTCTTTTTTTTTTTTTCATTTTTGTTAAATAAATAATGGGACCATGAAAAAGTTACATGTTGCTGTACGTATGATATTTTATTTGCCTAATACGGAGACCTACTACAATTAGATGATTTTTACACAAAAACATAGACGAGGGGTTACTAACGTTTGAACATAACTGTTTTAACTGTTTTAAAGTACAATATAAAAGTAGTAGGGGTTAAGGGCATAAGTTGACTTGTAAGAAAATAAAAGGAATTGACTAATAGTCTCACACTAGACTTCAAAGAGCATTACTACTTTATAAATATTTTATCACAGCTGTTACCTGCTGATAAACAATTGAAAATCTAGTCTCAGACACACAATTTATTTTAATAAGCAAGTAATATGTAAATTCATATAAACTAAGAAAGATGGAAAAAAAATCTTCTTTCTTTGATTTTACTTACCATTCTTATTAGTTAAAAAGGTAACCCTAAGTAATGACCACATTGCGCACAGTGATCCCTAGAATCACACTTACCAGTCTGCTAAAGCCTCCATAGAGGATGCAAAAACCACCTTGGTAGTCTGAAAGTTCTGCAAAGCCTTCGATGCAACGGTAATCATAGGAACAGATAACCCGGTTGGTGTGGAGGTCGATCTGGTCAATGCCCCCAGGAGTGACCTCTAAGCCCACCGTCTTCCGTGTGTCACTCCAATGATGCTTGTAGCAATTATAACGCTAATAAGGCAACGTTCCAATGTAAAACATTAAAACATCTCGCAATTTAATGTGAATGAAACAAATCAGTAAACTCTGAGCAGTGATGCCTATGTAATTAAAATCTTAATAGCAATAAAAACTGTTTTAAGCTTACCTAGAAGACATTGTTCTGTTTTGACAACTGTTTATATAGTTACATTTTATACGAGTCATTCTATAATTTGGGGTACATTGTATATCAATAAAATACTACAAAAACAGTATTTTCTTTCTCAACAGAACAAAAAAGTTAGTTACATTTCTTCCTTGTAACTTTGAAAAGCATGTTTTCACTGGTTGATACACACTAGAGGTAATCACAGTTATGTGAAAAATATATACTTATAGAAAGCAAAATGTCTGCTTTTATATAAACTAATGGAAAATAATTTTAGACAATGTAATTCGTATGAAAAGGGAATTATAGGCGCATCCGAGAGAGAGCGCGTGCACGCTCAGTTTAAGTTTATTATTGCACTAAGCACAAAATCTCTCCCTCTCTCTCTCAATAATTTCTCGGGAAGTGCAATAAGCCCCGAGAGGATAAAAGTTTTTTTTTTTTTTTTTTTTTAGTCCGTTCTCACGTAGACGGCGGAGCTCTGTTTATTTTGTGTTTTCAGTTTTTTTATTAATAATAATTAATCCCACACTATCTCCAAACAGGAATGTCTTCCCGCGCATATCATAAGCACTCTCACAAACTCCTATTTCATTGACCCCCTCTAAAGTAGCCACGTAACACGTTGCCATTTTTAAACACTGGAATAGAAGCGATGGAAAGTTTCCTCATCATAACATGCCTTGTATTGTTTTTAATCACTCTATACACAACCCGTGATTTGTAATGCTATTTTACAAATGGAATATTCTTTTGTTGTTTATTTTTATTTTTTTTATAAAATATAAAATTTTAATATTTTATAAAAATACCAAAGAAAATTGTGTATAGAGTGATTGAAACCATACAATTTTATATTTTGATAAGGAAAATCTCAATTTCTTCCATTCCAGGGACTAAAAACGGTAACAATGTCAATTTTAGAATCTAGAATCCATAAGATGAAATTAACACAAATTTAAAAAGATTCCTGAAGCACTGCAGGTCTTCAAAAGAGCCTCAGATCCAAGAGGGTCTTAAAGTGGGTAGGGGTGCATTTCAGTTTCTCTGAATGTGTAGCTGATTCACACCTGGGGAGGGGGGAATTATTTGCACTTGCATGTTGTCTGACATTGTGAAGCACACATAGTAACACTATTATTATAAATATTATTTTGTACAACGAAATTTCCCCGCACTCTGGAAAACTGTGCGCAGTTGAGTGCTGATTAGACTAGGTAGGAAATTACAAATGAGGAAGTAAACAATAGCCCACGTTTAGAAAATAATTTTTATTTAGACTATAAAAAATAATCCTGCATCTATTTTTAGGCATGCCAGCTGCCACTTTTTAGTTAGAAGTTTTCAATGCGCTGTACCACTGCTGACAAAACCTTATGAAAGGTTATAGTGCAACATTAAACGAATTTACAGTCACAGTACTAAAATTATAGTAATAAATATCGGTGTTTCTTGTTTGCATCGAATTTAAGCAAAGTAAATTTATATCTTTATATCTAACCTTCAGATTATATAATGTATAACACTAGAAAGCAACTAAAATTTTATGAAAGCAAACAGGGTGCGCGTTGCTTTCGGTGAACTTGAGCGCGTCAAAAAATTAACCGAAACTCCGTGTATACTCACCTCACAGACGTGAATATACTGTATACTTATAGTACTGCTTTTATATAAACTAATGGAGAACTATTTTAGACGTCTCATTTTAGACGATGCAATTCGTATGAAAAGGGAATTATAGGCACATCCAAGAAAGAGCGCTCAGTTTAAGTTTCCCCGAAATCCCAGAGAGGATAAATTTTTTTGTTTTATAATCTTATAATGCCCACATGACTATTTAATTTAACCATTTAAACCATTAAACTATTTATCTTACTATTTTAGCTCTTACTGTTTCATTTATTTAAAAATTATATTTAAAAAAAAGAGCAATATATTTTTCCAATATCATTGATTACATCCATTGCTGCGGAGACGACGAGATGACATGATCACCTTCATCACTACAGCTGAAACCGAAGAAATCACCAATTTATCAATGAATTATTAAAATGGCCAGAATCAGTCTCCTTGCTGTTTTTCCCCCGATGCATTCTTTAACTTACAGTGTTTCTCTAATGCGTACAGCTGAGCACTGATTAGCCTATGTAGGAAGCTAAAGAGGAGGATCAAGATGCCAAATCAAAATCCATTTAAATTAAATGTAAAAATATTATAAGTAAGCAACAATAGCCCACGTTTAAAAATGTTTAGAAATTGTGTTATGCACAGAGCTCCGGTAGATTTCCTGAAGCTCAAATCCCCGAAATCGTTGGGGCATGTTTTTCTACATAGACGCTATCTTTAATAACCGATGGAGGTTTTGAGCTGTACGCACATGCATTCTCGCCTAAACAACTCTTAAAACTACACTTGTGACACAATAACAGTAATATTTTGAACATTTTGCAGGCTGCCGTTTGGAGAAACCGGAAAATAAAGAATAAACCAGCTGTTCTATATTTAAAGTTTGATGTCTTTGAATGTATTTTTTAATAACAAACAGACAGAAACAGATATAAGCTATATAACAGTTCATTCTTTGTAAAAATAAAATTGTCAGTTAGTGAACTTGATCGTCTGTCTAAACATTTAACCAATGTTTTTTTTAACTCAATATTGTACAGTAAATATCAATAGCTCTGGTTCAGATTTTTCATGTTTGTTGTATAAAATACACAGATGTGAAAATTACCATCACTGTAGTATTTCTTCTAAACAATCTTAATTCTGCAGCGAGGAAAAATGTCACTTTGCGCCACCTGGCGGTCATTTCACGAATTACTTTAAATGCAACTGATTTATTTTGGCCATTGTCGTTTTGTCGCAGCGGTAAGCACGGCGATAATAGACATTCCCCTTGTCTACCTAGTCAAGTCAAGTCAATTTTATTTATATAGCGCTTTTAACAATTGACATTGTCGCAAAGCAGCTTTACACAATAAAAAGAAGTAAGTAGTAAGTAGTACCTACTGCCTACCTCGGCAGTCTCTATAATGGCCAATATAGACAAGCCGATCAGATGACGCAAAACTCACGAGACAATTTTTTTGCGCGCTGCTAAAATGGCTTCACCAGTCTGGCAATTCTACGTCTTGTCAAAAAGACAATACATTAGCAATTGACAACCTATGTAACAAGACAATTCCATGAGTCGGGAAGCACCCAAAGCATTTTAACAACACGAACCTCACCAGACATTGTTGGCTGGCGCTAAGAGTGCGGGAAAGCTCAACAACTCGCGCGCCGCCACTCACTCAGCTGTCGGTAATTCCCCTACTATCTCACCTTCGCGGTTTCTCTCGGTGGCCGTAAGTACAGTTCATCATGATTCACAGAGTTTCGGCGCTGTGATTGCGTTTAAATTTCCGCACGAAAAACTATGTTCAATTTTTTTTTTTTTTTTTTACGTCGGCTCTCGCGGATGCTTGGGGACCTTGCAGTCTGCTTCCTGCAACTCACACCCTAGTTGTCTGTTATTTTATTTCATTTTATACAATCTACAGGATGCTAGTATTCGTCAAGCTCTAAGCTGGTCCCTAAAATCCTGATCAGAGCACCCCTACCATTTACTGTACAATAATAAGTAAAAATGCTAAATGTTGTTTAGACAATTAAGTTCAAAAGCTGACAATTTTATTTGTACAAAGTATGAACTGTTATATAGCCCATCTCTGTATCTGTTATTATTTGAAATAATGTTACATTTAAAGACATCAAACTTTAAATATAGAAATAACTGGACTTTCAGAATAGAAAACTAGAATAACTCAAAAAATAAATGAAACATTTGTGTAAATGTTTCATAGGAATTTTTTATCCAGAAATTTCGTTGTACTAAATATTATTTATGAGTATAATTAGAGCATCTTAATTCACTACTTGTTCAGTTTTTGTTGTTGTTGTTGTTGTTGTAGTAGTGTTACTGTGTGTGCTTTACAATGTCAGACAATTCATATTCAGACAAATAATGCACCCTCCTCCCCACTTCCCCTACATGTCTCAGCATATTATGTCATTCCTCACACAAAAACAGTGAAGCCATGGTGAAAAACTAAAATGCACCCTTCCCCACTTTAAGCTAACTCTAGTCAGCTCCTGGGCCGATGATTACTTTTAATCAAAATTTAATTAATTAAAAATTCCAGATTCTAAAATTAAACACTGTTATCATTTTTTAATCCTTGGAATGAAAGAGATAAAGATTTTCCTTTTCAAAACATGCGCAGTATTGTTTTTTTTAATCACTATATACACAATAATTTTCTTTGGTAATTTTATAGAATATTGTCATTTTCTTGAACAGTTTACCAATAAAGTTAAACATATAATTGAACTAAAAGACTAAAGTAACTGTAAAATAAAATTTATGAAAAATTGTTGACAGTCAATTAAAATACTTGGTGGCAATGAGCTATTACAATTTAAAATACTGCATGTGTGTGTGTGTGTGTGTGTGTGTGTGTGTGTGTGTGTGTGTGTGTATACATACAGTATATATACACACAGTATTTTTGTGTACACTTTTATATACAGTATGTATATATACAGTGTGTATGTGTATATAGTATATAAACAGTATATACACAAATTATATTCTTATCTAAAATGAGATAAGATTATTTTGTGTATTACATACATAAATATGTAATACTGTTAATAAATAAATTTAGATATTTAAATAAAGAAATTAGTTAAGAATAAATAAATGTATCAAGGTACGTCACATTACACAAAGCATCCCAAAATTACACAATGACTCATATATACTATTGATGAACACCAGCAAAACAAAAAAATTAAGCATTATACTATTTTGCCTCTACTTAAACTTGACATGTACCTGTGTAAACAGAGCCTACAATGAAGTGATGAATATTACTCAGTCATGTCAGAGAAATATCATATTTCATCCTTTTTATGATACATCCCATCCATCCATGCCCATTTGTCTACATAAAAACTAACTATGCAAAAAGGTTGACAATACTCACTCTTCCAGTTATCTTTCCCTCAGCAAAGTCTGTTCTAAATCTCTATAGAATAAAAAAAGGCAAGAATAAGAAAACATATTAAGCTAACAATGTGTGAGGTGGCCTCAGAAAACATGATCAAATGTTTATATTTGCTGTTATATGCTACAAGCCAAGAAGGGAAAGTGAATTGGACACTTCAGGTGGATATCACCCATCACTCTGCAACAGAGTAAATTTGGACTGATCAAACTAGAAGACCTTTTTTCAACTTTATTTTTAATTCAATTTTTCAATTCAATTTTATTTCTATAGCGCTTTTAACAATGGTCATTGTCTCAAAGCAGCTTCACAGAAATTAAAAGAAAATGAAAAGAAGACTTATGGAAATGTATATATATATTATATATATTATGTATATATATATTAGTCATTGGATACTCATATTGTGTTTTTATTTAAGACAAATTGAGAGAGCTCCTTCCTTCAATTGTTCTAAAATGTAAAAGTTCTACAAGTAATTAATGGAAAGTAATTTTTTATTTGCCTCACTTTTTTCGGTGACTTGAGAAATGTTCCTATCTATAATCAAAAATCGTGTTTTTTGTAATCTTTAGAATATAAGCAGTGGTCAGTAGATTTCCTGCACATTTCAAGGAATTGATATTGAAAAAGCAGTTTAAATCTGTAAAAATTCCTAAAACATGCCATGTTGGCATGATCCAAATGAAATCTGCAGATAGCATCAGCCATATACACATGCACATTATTCAAATTTATGCCAGTTAGGAATAATAGTGCCACTGTTTTTTACTGCTTTTAATATGTACCCCCATATTTATGGGATGCAATGCTTAAAGCCCATTGGACAGTGCTTCACATTACAGTTAGACAATGACCTAAAATATACTTATAAAATGACATGCTCAGTATTGGCCACAACAATGCACCAAGTCATGATGTCTCTATGAGTTCCACACAGCAGACAGTTATTGACTAAAAGGGATTTGGAACCAATTGGTGGCTGATTTGGTGATTCTAGCCAAACAGTTCAAAATTAAATACTTTACCTTCCAAAAACTGTTTTAAAGCCACACAGTCAATGTCTACAATGTCTGACTGTGGCAAAAAGTTTAGAGAATGACACAAATATTAATTGCCACAAAGTCGGCTGCTCTGGTAAAGTACTTTTCTTTGATGAATTTCCTCTTTTCTTTTTTTAGGATGCCCAGGCAACTGCTGTGTGTAAATACAAGATGGCCTACACTGACAACCTACTTCTGCTTTGACAGCTGTGTCATGTCTTCAATGTTAACATATTCGGTAATAGAAGCTTATGTGCACAATTGTAGTTGATGTATGTATGTGTAATGGACTTGTACGTATATGATAGTAATAATGCATGGTGGTGGGACTGATTTTAATGAAACAGAACATGTGCAAGCAGCATTGTACTGTGCAGTTAAACTGATGATTAACTAATCATTAATTTGTTTACTCAAACCAATGATCAATTATGGAATGGTTACTCCCAACACTATTTACAGCCTCAATTATTAAAAAAAAGATAAACATTCTCAACATGAGCTGTGCATCATTACGCAAGGACAATCCACTAATTCCAGCAATGAAAGTAGCCGGACGAAGGTTAACATGTCTATTTTTCTTATATTGGAAAATTATAAAATATTAAAACGGGATCAAATTCCCCAGGTCACTCTGAAAAATGTACTTTAGACTGTCCTTGACCCGTTTACTTCGTTCCAGCTAAAGTTTTTTCAATAAACATTTTTAGTCACAATTCTACTTACAGTGGAACCTCGGATTGCGAGTAACACGGTTTACTCGTAATCCGCACACACACCACACAAGTCTTAACCATAGTATTTCATTGTAATGCACCATGGTTTAAAAAATACACTCTGTTTACTTTCCTTCTTCTATCTTGCTTGTTTGTCCCTCTTTTGCTCACCAATGCCTCCGTCAGCAGCTCTGTGCGATGTTCAGTTGAAAATTTGAGTGTCTCAGACTTTTTCCCACTACCCTTCCGAAAGGTAAGGCTGAATTCGGTGCCCTGTCCTTTTCCCACTGGTGAGATACCACATATATCCCCATAAGGCCACTGTAGGAGGAGTCACACAGTCAGTATCATGCTTGTACAACATACATAAAATGTGTTACATCACAATATTTATAAAACAAACATTATTTTAAAAAATAAGTATTTAAAAAAATAAAAGCATTAAAAAGTATTTAATAAACATGGACGCTTGTGTTAATTTTTTGTTATTTTTTTCTTAAAAGACAGGTAGGGAGGTTGATAACACCAATGTTATTCACCTCCACTGCATTTGGTTATAATATTGTGACTGCAAACTCATACCTGGTTTGTAACTTCTAACGTTGTAGGGTTGTATGTTGTCATGCCATGTGTCCCAATAGAGAAAACGCGCTTGTACCTAGAAAGAGAAAAAACATGCATATACACAAAGTAAGGGTCCAAAAATCATAGATACCACAATCTAAAACAGTCATATTAAACCATTTTGTTACAGAAGTAATTTCAATTAATATTTAGGTGATGACACTTTTCTGTAATTATACCAACAATAAAAATAGCTTTGTGCATGTGTCCATACACAAGGATATTGTGCAATATCTAAAAGGAGGGGTTCAACCATCATGGTAAGAGTGCATGCTGTACAGGTTGCCCCCTACTTATGTATGAGCTCTGTTCCAGGAGCATGTTTGAAAGTAGGATTAGTTCTTAAGTCCAACAGTTCTACTCTTAGTTCTTACACCTTTGACACATACAACGTATGTGGAACCACGGTCTGTTTCTATCTGCGGATGCGCGAATGTGCTCGAATGTTCCTAAGCCGCAGACTACCTGTACTGACTTATGGTGTGAATGAGAGAGACAAACAATATATATGAAACATTTCAGGCTTCATAAATACATAAAAAATGTCTGTCATACAGATACATGTACACAAATGTACAAAAATACACAAATCTAAGGAGGAGAGCTATAGATGGAATACAGTGGAACATCGGGCTGCAAGTAACGCGGTTTTGACTTGAAAAACGAGTCTTGGTTTACAAGTGCCGAGTATCATGTATCACGCATGCGCTCTTGTTTTGATATAGAGCGTCACGTGATCACAACTGAACCAATTTCAGATTTTTCTCTCTCTTGCGCTGCGGAATTGTGGGTAATCGTCTCCCCTGCTGGGTCTTAGTGCTCGTCTCTTACTGGTATAATCAACATCTCCCTCTCTGTTTCAATGTGTCTCCTGTGTGTGTGCGCACACGTAATTTGACACAGACACACATACACACACTCTCGCCTTTACATCCCCCTCCCCAGCTTCACACACAAATACTGACACACGCTCTCTGCTTTACACAGAAAACTCTGCTCTGTCACGAAAAGTAAAGTGCTGGTTCATTTGTTGTTGTTGTTTTTTTTACTTTACAGCAGTGATTCTGTTAGTATGCGCTTACGCGAGTGTCATTAGAGAAATATCTTTTTTTCCCCAGAAACACTTATCTGTTGGGATTTATTTTTACTTTTTTTAAAGGTAAATGCAGGTCAATTTGTGTTATTTTATCTTTTATTCATTATTTTCATGTATTTATTTGTTTGGGCTGTGGAACAAATAATTAGAGTTTTCATTATTTCCTATGGGAAATTGGTTTATGAGTTTTTTGGAATACGAGCCCACTTCCGGAATTAATTATGCTCGTTCCACTGTATTTGTGATTTTACAGTACATCAAGTCATGTATATTACAACCCAGGGATGCCAGATCAAACTGGCAAAAGCCCACCTAGGTAGTAGGGACGGGAATCATATTCAGCCGATACTATATCACAATACCTAGGTGCCGATTTTATTTGTATTGCAATTCTGTTACTATGCAATTCTACAAACATATAATTGGACAGAGATTTTGTTACAAATTTTAAGCAGAATTAGCAAATAATTTGCTCCTACCACACAGGATGCTACGCTGCCTGCCAATGTGTGAATAGTTTAGAGCGCACCACCTGTAAGATTATAGAGAGATGGCAACATCGCCTCAAACGCAAACAAGTAACAAGGAGTTACTGTGGCACAAGTATTGCCACACAAAAGAATCACTACAACATAACCCCCACTAGGCAGTGCCGAAAACCAACCCATTGTGTAGTGTTTAAAAAAAATCGGTGTGTGTGTGTGTGTGAGTGTGTGTGTGTGAGAGAGAGAGCGAGAGCCTGAGTGAGTGAGTGAGTGAGTGAGTGAGTGAGTGAGTGAGTGAGTGAGTGAGTGAGTGAGTGAGTGAGAGAGTGAGAGAGAGAAACGCTGCATGCATGAAGGGGCGGATTAATGTACAGGCTGGCGTAGGCTGCAGCCTAGGAGCGCTATGTGGGTAGGGGCCCCCGGACTGGCCAGACTATTTTTAATTATTTAATTTTACTTAAAGTAAGCAGCCCCCTTGACCCCTATTGGCCCATAAGAAACATTTTTAAAAAATTCAGCAGCTGATAAGGTAGTTGTGATCAAGTTTATAACGTCAATTTGGTTTTGATACTGCTGTGTCATTCTGGGTAATGGGACAGAACAGCAGCAAAATGCCAGAAAGAAAATATGAGAGCGGAGCACAACAAAAAAAAAACTGTGAGACTATGATTACTAAAGAAAATTCCTAATTCGACTAGATATTCAAAAACTGCCTAATCACCATCTAGCCATCCACATAAATGTTAATTCATATCAGGAGGGCTGTCACAGGCAGAAACAGGACCCTGAAACTAGCACTAACTTTGACAAAAATATCACCCAAGCTGACACCAATCAAGATTCACAACTACCTCACTCAGGTAAGGAGTCGGAGATAGAGAGACCTGACTGTTCAACTACCAAAAGCATTAGTATGTTGTACCAGTCTGGCCATGACAGCTTCACCTGTTACTGTGGAGACGGCACAAGAGACTGACGGTGCAACAATGACAAATTCTCCTATCAACACCATTTCATATTGTTGTCATACACCAACTTGTCACTGAACTGGATCAGAGGTATCGTGCCTAAGAGCAGACTTTAAGATTTTTAAATAATATTCCATCTATCTCCATGCAAGATCTTTAAATGGGAGTAGGTAATCTCCAAAAGAAATACAACTGAGGTCTGTGGGGAGATTTAGATTTTTATGATTGACAATTCAGAGAATTTATTAAAGAAAAAGGATACCTCAGCAAGGTTATTGCTGCAGCTGATATGAGTCAAGATATGACATAAGGAAGGAAATATCCTTTCTAAATGTTGATCTAGGACGCATGACTACATAAGCAATCTAAGACAAGCAAGCTGACCTGCTAAACTGACCCACAAAACACAATGGCACAATGTGCCTAAAAACAAATGCAAAAATATGATGTGTTCAGTATATTTAGGCCAAATAAAAAAAGGCAATAACAATATTTTACACAGGTTATTTAAACGTTTATCTGTGGCCATCATGTATGCCCATTTGATGAAAGTATAACATGTGACTTTAAAGATGTATTACTTTAGGCAGCATGTGAGAACTGTATCCTGCAACACTGAAGACTGGGGTAACGACTAAACATACAAAAAAATTAAATAAATATCAAAAGCTGGTTATAAATTATCTGTAACTTGCACATTTTATTTAGGGACAAAATATTAGAAATTTCTAAAAGTGACATACGTCCTGCTACCAGTTGGTGGCACTATGACTGAAATCCACAATACTCATATCCATGTAACCAGCTTTCTTCCCCTAACATAAAGATAAGGTTTGATGTACATCACTTAATGTACATGGAAATTATTAGTTAATTTCTGTTTAATTTTATTCTCTATAAGTTTAAGATACTGTATCAAAACATCATCCTTAATGTCTTGATCATATTGGCCCAATTTCATAGTGACTGTATAAATCCCCTAGGAGGAGTATTTCAAATTCCACTGGGAGCGTTTTGCAAACAACTCAAAATAACTGACTTCCTGTAGCTTATACACAGTGACATAGCACGAAAGATGTTTAGCTCAAGGAGATCAAGTTTGAATGAGCTATGCATTAAGATTCCAGGTGGACAAGATTGCAGATTTACAGGGGAGCACTGTGAAGGACATGTGACACTGCTAGGGCCCAGCCACTCCCAGCCACTTGAAACCCACATAAAATGTAATAAAACAGATAAAGGTTTTGTAATATTAACACAAATTAATGAATATCTCATTCATTAAATGTTAATATTAAAATTAATTTGTCATGATTTGTGTTTTTAAATATTTTTGCCAGATGTTACTATGGTATATTGAGGTATAAATATAAGCATTTCATAATTGTCAAAAGGTTTTCATTGACCGTTACATTAAGTTTATTCAAACAGTCAATATTTGCAATGTTAACCCTTCTTGTTCAAGACCTCAGCAATTCACCCAGGCATGCTGTCAATCAACCCCTGGGTCACATCCTAACTGATGGCTGCTCATTCTTGCTTGGAGTCTGAAAAAAATTGTGGATTTTTGTTTGTTCAACCACCTCCTGAGGACTGACCACAAGGTCTGGGGCGTTTCCTGGCCATGGTCCAGAAATTTCAATGTTTTGTCCCCCAAGCCACTCAAGTTATCATTTTGCCTTATGGCAAGATGCTCCATCATGCTGGAAAAGGCATTGTTCGTCACCAAACTGTTCTTAGATGTTTGGGAGGAGTTGCTGTCAGAGGATGCTTTTGTTCCTTTCTTTATTCATGACTGTGTTCTTTTGGCAAAACTGTAAGTAAGCCCACTACCTTGACTGAGAAGCACTGATGGTAATGCTCACCTTTTCTTCTAAAAGCTTTTACCGGATACCACAAATAATCTGGAAGAATTAATCATCATTCATTAGAGAAAATGACTTTACCCCAGTCGTCAGCAGTCTAATCCCTGTACCTTTTGTAGAATATCAGTCTGCCCCCGTTGTTTTTCCTGGATAGAAGTGGCTTTTTTGCTGACCTTTTTAAAATGTATGAAGGTGAGCTCTACCATCAGTCCTGTGTCTTGGGAGAGCTTAGACTCTGATAAGCATTTATGTGGGCTGTAATCTGAGGTGCTGTAAATCAGCAGTTTCTGAGGCTGGTCATCCTAATAAATTTATTCTCTGTAGCAGAGATTTTATATTGCCAAAAGTATTCGCTCACCCTGCCTTCACATGCATATAGATAAAATATGAAGAGATGAAGAAACTTTGTCACTATAATGATGCAATGAAATTAGTTTGGACCAGCAGCAATAAGAAATGTAATAATGAACAAAAGAATAAACAAGATAACTGCACTAAAATATAATAAATATAACAATACATACAATGGAATGTAATTAATATTGTTAAACCTCCATTTATGTGGAGGGGGCATGGTGTCATTTTTCTTTTCGTTTCTGTAGTCCATAACTATCTATTTTGTTTTAGTCAGAACCATGTCACTATCCACACACACCACTCGACCAGATGTTAAACCTCCTTTCTGTATTGTGTCTCGTTGTTTTCTGAAATCTGTCCTACTATTGTGGTGTCATCAGCAAACTTCATGATGGTGTTCGAGGAGTGGATGAAGGTGTGGCTGTACATATTAGTGGGGATGTTGGCTTTGATGTGGGAAAGAACAAGCCTCTCAAAGCACTTCATAATAATTTGTGTCCGAGCAACTGGGCGATAGTTATTCATTCAGACACCTTATTGTTTATTAAGAATGGGAACAATAATGGTGGATTTGAGGCATATAGCGACTAAGGACTGCTGGCAGGTTAAATATGTTGGCAAACACCTCTGCTAGCTGGTCAACAAATGAGTGTGCGGCCTGGCACCCTGTCTGGTCCTGCCGCTGTGTCAATATAATTTTTTCTTGGAGTGGATCTCACTTAATCACGTTCAAAGATGCATACCGGCCCTTCTATGGTTGGTGATGCTGCCGGGTGTGGACGCATAATAAAACTGGTAGACGTTTCCCTCCAAGGCGCTGGTGAATTCAGGCTGACTATTCGGTCACTCAACCAAAACACCACATAGGACTCAACTTATTGAACTTGCTTGGTTTCCTTCACACCTGTGTTGGAGCAAATCACATTGCTAAACACAGTGCACATTTGCACATGACACATACCTTGCACACTGCAGATTCTTAATTACCCATAAATGAGGACTAACTTTGCACCTTAAAACATGGACAATACCATTGCTGCTGTCACACACATCATCCCATTTCATACTTCTTACTGCTCCTCACTCCTTACATTTCACTCATACTGCTGCTGTCAAACCTACAAACCATATCTTTCCCTCCAATACCCTTTTTATTTTGCACGTTCTGTATTATTTATACATTTGACACTTTTTACATAATACATTTTACATATTTCCATTTTCAATTTTATTTTACAGTAACTGTACATTTGTAGATTTTATATTTCACATTCTTTTTCTACTGCAATTTCCCCTTTTCTTATATTCTTATTGTATTTCATCATATTGTATTTGGGTCACAAACAATTGTATAAGCATTTCACTACATATGGTGTGTATGGTTCTGTATGTGACAAATAAAATTATAATTTGATGAAATCCACTATTATTAGTTCATTCTTTTTCAATATAAAAAAATTTTAATCAATCTTTTATAAACACTAGAGTTGTCTGTAAAAATTAACCATATGGCATTTGTCAATCCATTAGACAACACATTTTTTATTTTTATTGGTAGATGATCAAACCCCATGATATCAGTTCATAATGACCTACTCTATACTCTTAAACAAACAAACAAAAAACTAATAGAGGTCAAAGTGCAGCAGCTTTTTTTTTTTTACTTGTTTTTAATAAAAAATAACACTATTAATTCTGCTTAGTGGTCTGCTGTGTGATTATAACAAAACCCATGAGCATTCATTACTGCATGCTTTAAATAAAAAAAAGGAGTCAATTTAAAGTGTAGTGAGAACAAGCAATCACATTGGACAAACATCAGAACTTCAAATGTCTGTGGTTAAATCGAGTATTGTCACAAATTGCATTCTTTGTTTATGACACCTGTCTGACGGCTGATATAAAACAAAGGATGAGGTTAGGCTTGCCCTGATGCCCTTACTTTCTCCAATATCTATCTTATTAAAAGGATCGAGACTGTTTCAAGAATAATAATTAATTAAGGTTTTCTTAGTAATTATGAGGATGTATGTAAAAAAAAAAAAAAAAAACTATGGGTGGATAGACAGACAAAAAAGTGATAAACTGGGCCATGGTATTTATAGTCTAAGCTTAGTGCAATAAATAAATGAATGACAAGTTGCTTTGCTTTATTTAGTATAAATAATGTGAATAACTTAAAAGCTGCATAACATAAATAGAATGTGAACAATAAGATTAAAAATAACTAATAAATAGCCAATTCGCTTTTTGGACTCTCAGCCAACTTATTAATCATCATATGCATTGGTTGATATTATTTTAGCAGCATAAAGTAAATGTGTTAGGTGTTAAACCTTAACATAATATATTTTAGTAATAAATATTTCTAGTATAATGTAGCCTTCAATCTGTTTTCTCTGTGCAACAGCTAGAATTAACAAATAAGGTTTAATTAACTAATACAGTAAGTTATATCCCAATTAGAATTGTATATGTTTCTGATCAGACAGTAGTATATATTTTATGGGATGTTTATCTTAGGCTGATCAAAATGAAGATATAAACATATGCAATGATAAAGTATATACAAGCTGCTAAATACAACAAATGAAAATGGCTTGACATGTGCATTAACCTTTTAAGACCAGCAGAAGTGCTGGCGATCTACATATTTAAAATTAACTGCAATAAAATCATAACCAAGAAAACATAGCAGAATAATTCTTTTTGGATACTAAATCATAGACTTTGAACACAACATGTGCAAATTGCAGTGCATGTCATACAGATCTTAAATATCTGTGCATGTTACTACCCTGTTTGTGACCTTGTGTGTGCGGAAATTGCGCTACCATGCATTTCCATCAAAAATTCTAAAATGCATTGCGTGTCCTTTCACGCATGATCTATAGATTCGAGGTGTTTATGCCAAGAACATCCAAGTTTTGTTACCATACTTGTGTGCAGTAATGTCATGAACAAGCGCATGTTACCATACTTGTGTACAGTAATGTCATGAACAAGCGCATGTTACCATACTTGTGCGCAGTAATGTCATGAACACATAAGATTTGCCTTCTCGTGCTTTCTCTGGTGCCACGTTAGCTTCTAATTCATAAGGTTTTATTCTGTGCTCTCAATCACTGCAGGCTCTCTCGCTCACACACAGTTTTGTGCACATAAATAATAATATAATTATTATATATAATATATTTATATATTATTTATTATTAATAAAAAATAATTTGGATAACTACCCAAACATAAACAGCAGCATATAGATGTCGGGCCGAATACAAAATTAAGTACACAGCATGAGGCACTCAATAATACTCGCTGAGCAAGACAAGGATTTGTCCAGCTGCTCATCTGCTGTTCATGTTGTGTACATTTGTGCCTTCCTCTTAGTTTAGTTCTTATAATGAACATTTTGATTTTAATTTCACCACTTAATTGTTTGCTGTTTGTTAGTTTTGTGTTTCTTTGTTCATTGGTGAGCTAAAGCAGGTGACCGTTATAAAAATGAGTCTTACAAACTAATATGGACCAAATACATTTTATGGTGTGTTAAGAAATTTTATGCAACGTTTTTTACATCTAAAAGATTGAGGTTGACATTTTGAGGTTGAGGTCGACTTTTTTTTTTCATTAGTTTGTTTAATTAAATTTAATCAATTCAATCAAGTTATTCAGAATTTATTACATGTGTATTATTGAAGGTAAAGGTGTAAGGATTGCATTGATGTAAAAATATCATAGCATGTAAAAATACACTCCGGCAGGGCTCTTCTATTGCAGGTCTTAAAGGGTTAAAGGGATACAGAAACCATTGAAAAGAGCCAATGAGAAACAGGTTCTCAGAATGTTGCACAATAAACCTGATGTTTTTTAATTACTTCTAAAGAATATGTTATGTTTGTCAAAACATCATGATGTGGGTTTATTTAAGACACCGCCAGGCAATTAAGCCGCTGCAGGCTTTTGACTTTTTCCTCAAATATTTCACATTCTAATATGTTCACACGACAATTAAACTAGACTAAAGATTTAGCTAGCAGTTTTGTAACACGTCACTATATTGTTGGGTTAGTCCTCATGACCTTCTCTGAGAGGTAGAGAGCTCCTTTAAAGTATATTGAGGAAGCTTGCACATGATGCATAAATGACTTTCAGTCTAATAATGTGAAACTTGTTTAATATGTGAAACTCAGTTACACCCATACAATTAGTATAGAGCAATATGAAATTGCTACTGGCTACTGGTGGTTGTAATAAAATAGATATTCACATCCATAATTTATTATTTAAAATAATTAATTCACCAAAAGAACTGTCTCTAAACAAGCTAATTCAAGCTTTCATAGCACAATACTTTGCTGAAAAGCATGAAACATAATTAAGGCATTTACTGTGCCTCAAAGTGTAGAAGAGAGACAAACAGGCCACTTACTTCCCCCTCCAGGAGTGTTTGGTTGTGTAGAAACAGGCCAAGTCTTTATTCTCTTTGAGGACATGCATCTTCCAGCAAGCCTAGTAAAGCCTGAAAAGTAAAGACGAAGAAATAAATGAACATGATAAAACAATGGCTAGCCAAAAAAAAAAGTATCATTTGGATTTAAAGTAGACTTCTTATTGAAATTAATTTAAATTTTTCTATTCAATCATCATTGGATAGATCCGTACACTGGGTTACTAGCCAAGTACTGAAGAAACAATTATGCCTTAAGTCAGCATTTAAAGATTGGCGGAGACTCAGCTGTATACAGACATCTAGAGAAAGTTCTTTCCACCACCAAGGTGCCAGAACAGAAAAAAGTCTATCTTCCTCGATCTCCGAGAGATGGTGGGACCAGTCCCGTAGTGCTGGAGTACTGGACGGAACGTTAGAGCTGAGAGGTAAGCGGGTGCTGGGCCGTTTTTAGCTTTGTATGCAAACATCAGTGTTTTAAATCTGTTGCAGGCAGCTACAAGACGCCAGTGCAGGGAGCGAAGAAGTGGGGTGGTATGGAAACACATGGGAAGGTTGAAAAAAGACTTGCAACCGCAAAATTAGCTGCAAAGGAAAAATAGTGAAAAGAGGCAGACCTGCAAAGAGTGAGTTTCAGTAGACCAGTCTTGAAATCACAAGAGCCTGAACAAGCACCTTGTAGGTTTCCATTTCTGTTTTGAGAACCTCTGGGCAACAGCTAGAATCAATGCCTCAGGTTTAATTAACTACTGCAGTATATTAGTGTTATATTAGTGTGTGCGCACGCGCATGTGCATGCAAAAGACATTTACCTTATTCTGACAAAAATAATATAAAATACATATTTACAACCAACGACGAGCAGGTCCAAGCACCTTGCGTTATTGCCATGCGGGTGCACAGCACAAGCTGTGCGCTTTTTGATGGTAAGACCTCAAAAAAGCCACTTCACACACTATGACGTAAAAGGGCTGATGTCAGCTTAGGCCCCTTAATGCCTGTCGTGTCAATAAAGCATCATTTAAAACTTTTAACCGCACGTGTGCGTGTGTGACATGTAGGTTTGTGACAAGTGAATGTATTTGTGCGTGGGTGTGTGTGTGTGCTGTGCGAGTCTGTGTGTTAGTACGTGTGTTATGTGTATGGGACATGTGACTTGTTAGTGTTTGTGTGCGTGTGTTTTTGAGAGAGAGAGAGAGAGAGAGAGAGATGCGAGTGTGTGTTTTAGTAGGTGTGTGTGACATGTGACTTGTTCGTATGTGTGTGTGTAAGAGAGAGGCGAGTATGAGAGTGTTAACATTTGTGATGCGCAAGTGTGTAGAATAGGGGGAATTTTGTGTGTGTGTGCGCGCGTCACGTGTGTGTTAGTGTGTGAGAGAGGTGAATGTGTGTAAGAGAGATGGGTGTGTCAGTCTGTGTGTAACATGTGAATGTGTTTGTCTGTGTGGTGTGCAAGTCTGTGTGTTAACTTTTGTGATGTGCGTGTTCGTATGCATGAGAGAGACATGTGACTTATTTGTGTGCATGTGATGTACGAATATGTTTGTGTGTGTGTGTGTGTGTGTGTGTGTGTGTGTGTGTGTGTGTGTGTGTGTGTGTGTGAAGAGTGAATGTGCGTGTTTCTGGATCTGTATGTTAACATTTGTGTTGTGTGTTAGTATATGTGTGATGTGAGACTGTCTGTGCGTACATGCACGCATGTGTGAGATGTGATTGTGTGAGGTGTTAACATTTGTGATGTGTAAAATAGGGGGAATTTTAGTTACCCAAAAAGCCGAGGATACTGGGAAAAAAAAGGATAACACTTTGATGTTACTCACTGCGATGTCACTGAACGTGACGTCACTGAACAGGTCACTGAATATTGTCACGGCTGACCAGTTTGAGATATCAAAAATTCCTCTACAATTTTGCATCCTCAATGTATTGAGATCACATAGGCTTAGAAAAACAAGAGGACCCTGTGCACACTAGTGCTTGTGCAATCACTCCCATGTGCACCACACAACCTGTTTGTTTTTAAGCATGCTAAAACCTCCAAAGTGCACTGCACAACTTGCTCACAACTTGGGTTATCTCGGATTCAGGACAAGTCCTTGAGTTTTTAAAAATTGTGAAAATTGTCATTTACATTTCAGCAAGAATCATGCAGCCTTAAAATCAATACATCAGATTTAAAATGAACTATTGTTTATAAGCAAATTATGATGTACATGACTGTGTCTGTTTGGTTCATACAGCCATGACCAAAGGTTTTGAAAATGACAAGTATTAATTTGTGCTGCTTCAGTGTTTTTAGATCTTGTCAGATGTTACTAAGGTATACTAAATTATAATTACATGCACTACATAAGAGTCAAAGCCTTAAAATGAAGGGAAGAAATTAACTATTACATTCATTTTATGCATACAGTCAATATCTGACCCTTCTTTTTCAAGACCTCTGCAATTCCCCCTGGCATCCTGTCAATCAACTTCTGGGCCAGATCCTGACTGATGGCAACCCATTCTCATATATTCATTGCTTGGAGTTTGTCAGCATTAGTGGGTTTTTGTTTGTTTACCCATGTTTGTGCGTGAATTCTTAATGGGCTTAAGGTCAGTTCTTAATGGGCTTAAGGTCAGAATAATTTCCTGGTGATGGACCCAAATTTTTTATGTTTTGCTCACCAAGCCATTTAGTGATCACTTTTGTCTTATGTCAATCACTCATATTCAATCATGTGGAAAATAGCATTGTTAATCACCAAACTGATCTTGGATGGTTAGAAAAAGTTTCTCTCAGAAGATGTACCATTCTTTATTCATGGCAACTGAAGCAGTAGATTTAGAAAATTAATATTTGTTTAATTTTCAAAACTCTTGTCTATAGTAATAATGTTCACACAACGCCGCGCTACCAAATTAAACAGACATCAACTACCACACAGAGCTTTATCAGTAATCTCCCAGAGTTACCAACTTTGATTGGATCGCCATCTAACCCCACAGAACTCGATCAGGCGACTGAATATTTAGAGTCGACATTCCGTTATACCTTAGATAATGTAGCTCCAGTTAAAAGAAAAATTATTAGAGATAAGAAACTTGCACTCTTGTATAATGATCACGTGCGCACTTTTAAACAGACTGCTCAGAAATTAGAATGTAAATGGCATCAACTAGATTGTTAGTATTTCAAATAGCATGGAAGGAGATCATCCTGAACTATAGAAAAGCTCTTAGTGTAGCTAGATCAACATGTCTCTCCACTCTTATAGAAAATAACAAAAATAATCCTAGATTTTTATTTAATACCGTATACAAATTAACCAGAAATAATACCACTGCAGAAATCTCCACAACAACATCGTGCAGTACTGAGGACTTCATGGACTTTTTTAATAATCAAATTGTAAATATTAGGCATAAAATTGAGTAGTGATTAGTTGACAATGTAATTGTTGCAGATGTTAAACTAATCATGTCAGATCAGAACCTAGAATACTTTACTCTACTTGAAGAGAATGAACTAATTTCACTCATCTTTTCTGCAAATTCATCAACCTGTATATTAGATCCTATACCAACACATTTTCTCAAACAGATAGTGCCAGAAATAACAGAACCCCTGTTGAAAATTATTTATTCTTCACTCAGCACTGGGTATGTTCCAAAATCTTTTAAATTAGCAGTTATTAAACTGATAATTAAGAAGTCTGACATCGACCCCTGTCAGCTATCCAATATCAAACCTCCCCTTTATCTCCAAGATTCTGGAAAAGATTGTAGCGAAGCAGCTATGCTCATATCTACATAGAAATAGCACACAGGAACTATATCATTGATTGATTTAATTTATTGTCCTCCAAAGAGGAAATTCTTTCCCACAGACAGTACCCACATAGCGCACATTCTGCATGTACAAACAATAGTATACACAATAGAAAAGTGCATACATAAACAGGTATAAAAAAAATTAAAAATAATAATAAAAATAATAAAAAACCATCAGGATTTAGGCCTCATCACAGTACAGAGACAGCACTCAGCATTTAAAGTAGTAAATGACCTATTGGTCTCTGATCAGGGCTGCGTCAATATACTTGTGTTACTCGACCTCGGTGCAGCTTCTTCTGCAGTGGAGTTTGGTGTTCCACAGGGTTCGGTTTAATGCCCGCTGCTTTTTTCCCTTTACATGCTTCCTTTGGGCAACATAATCCATAAGCATGGTATTAGTTTTCATTGTTATGCTGACGACACACAGTTATACATCTCAGCAAAACCAGATGAGAAAAACCAGCTTGCTAAAGTTGAGCAATGCATTAAAGGATACAAGAGACTAGATGCTAATTAACTTCCTTCTGCTTACGTCTGATAAGACAGAAGTTCTAGTCATAGGAGCGCATGCAGCTAGAAGCAAGATTTTAGATCACACTAACTTTTAATGGCCTTTCTGTTTTATCTAGTTTTAAAAACCTTGGTATGATTATAGATTCTAGTCTTTCATTTTAAATGTTCATTTCAAATGAACTTTATTTGAAGTTCATGTAAATAATAACACCAGGTATAGCATTCTTTCACCTCAGAAAATATGATCACCAGGATAGCATTCTTTCACCTCAGAAATATTGCTAAGTTAAGGAATATATCGTCACTAAATGATGCAGAAAAACTAGTTCATGCTTTTATCACCTCTAGATTGGACACTTGTAATCGCCTTACTGCCTGGTTGTTCAACTAGATGCATAAACAAGCTTCAGTTAGTCCAGAATGCAGCAGCGAGAGTCCTCACTAGAACCAGAAGATACGAGCATATCACCCCTATCTTATCTTCACTTCATTGGCTCCCTGTGAAATTTCGCTTTGAATTTAAAAATACTACTTTTGACATATAAAGCATTAAATGGTCTTGTGCTGCAGTATCTGAGTGAACTGCTAGTGTCTTACAATCCGCTACGCCTACTTCGATCAAAGGATGCAGGCTGCTTGTCAGTACTGCGTATTATGAAAACTACAGCAGGGGATACAGCTTTTTCTTACGAAGCCCCAAAGTTATGGAATAGCCTTCCAAATAGTGTTCGGGACTCAGACAAAGTCTGTGTTTAAGTCTAGGCTAAAAACTTATTTATTTAGCCAAGCATTTTTGTAAATATATTTCCCTTAGGTAAAGGAGCAGATCTGGGGGACTCATGGACGTAGAGTATTATGGTCAACTGTTATGTTTAGATGCTGTCGTCCCCTCTCTCACTGATCACTCAGGTTTGTTGACAGTGAGGTGATTTGTTACTTTACATCTCAGGGAGCCCTCATGTGTGTTTCCTTCTGGCTCTCCCTTTTAGTTATGCTGTTATAGTTAGTCCTGCCGGAGTCCCTGCTTGCACTCTACACTAAATAAACATTCACCTGATACATTATGTGACCATATCTAACTTATCTCTCCTCTTCTGCTCTTCCCTCTCCTGTTCTCAATCCCCTCTCCTGTTCTCTCTCTCTCCCCCTCTCTCTTTCCCTCTCTCTGTTGAGCTACACATGTCGTTCCTGTGCTGCCAGTGGTCCAGACTCCCTCTGCCCTCAGGACCTGTCTGACTCGTCCTGGTGCCCCACTTCTGGTTGGAGAGCTCATCACATGGATGCCCCGTGTGTCTCTTTAGGATGCATTTGGTGTCTGTGGACGGTTTCACTCTACCATGAAGACGGTTCTGGCCGCAACTGATGTTGACAGCTGTTTGTCAGTGGGCTTAACTTGGCTTTAGTCAAGCCCAAGTCAAGCTTGGCTGCAGTCGCTCGATAGTACAGGATTGGAATTTCCTAAAAGCCTGAGCCTCCAATAACTACCTGGACTCCGTATTAATTAGGGGTGCTCCGATCAGGATTTTTGGGGCCAATCACCGATCTCCGATCACTAAAAGTTGATACCGATACCGATCACAGGGTCTACTCGAAGCCTCATCATGCAGCATTATTTATTAAACTATATCTAACAACAATGTAAATTAAGTATTGAAATTACAAGAAGAGGAATATCATGAATTGAAAACAGTATGTATTGGCAAGCAACATGTGCAACACGTTAACTTAAAACGTAGCAGCCTGTGCTTGGTTAGGAATTGGGAACAGCTTAGAGCTTGACAAATACAACTTTCCTGTAGATTGTATAAAATAAAATAAAATAACAGACAAGTAGGACGCGAGTCGCCAGAATTTCTGCAAGATCCACAGGCATCCGCGAGGACCGCCCAAAAAATCTAACATGTTACATTTTTCATGTTTAAAAAATTAAACGTTTGACAAACATGTTTAATTTTTCGCGCAAGTTACTGAACTCTCCCGCTTTCTCAAATGTCTGATGAGGTTTGTGGTGTTAAAATGACTTTGGTGCTTTGGAATTGGCTTGTTACACAGGTTGCCGATTGCTAATGTATTGTCTTTTTCACACAACACGTAGAACTGCCAGACCGGTGAAGCCATTTTAGCAGCGCTGGAAAAAAAATGTCTTGCGAGTTTTGCGTCATCTGATCGGCTTTTCTATATTGCCCATTATAGAAACTGCCGATCAAACTTCCCAAAGCAATTGTCAGCCTATTATGATAAACGACTGATCAATCGGAGCACCCCTAATATTAACATTAATTAACATCAACTGTTATACTGAACTGCTTGCGACCCAACACACAGTATGAATGCAGATCAATTCCTGCTTTCTGTTTCACCCAAATGAGGATGGGTTCCCTGTTGAGTCCAGTTCCTCTCAATGTTTCTTCTCATCTCAGGGAGTTTTTCCTTGCCGCTGTCGCCCTCGACTTGCTCATCAGGGACTATCTAACCATTTTTGATTCATACACATTCACATTCCATACAAACTTAAATAATTATTTTGATTGTGTAATGCAGCTCTGCGACAATAAAAATTGTTAAAAGAGCTATACAAATAAAATTTTATTGAATTGACTGAGCTTGGATTTCAACACCATTTTGCCAAACAATCTCCAAATTATTGAGCTTTATGAGCTAGGATTAAGCACTGTACTTTGCAACTCGACTGTGAACTTTTTAACAAAACACTCTGTGTGTGTGAATAGGAAAACACAGGTCACTGTGCGTATTAACACCGGGGTCCCCCAGGGATGTGTACCAAGTTCCTTACTTTATACACTATACACATGACTGCTGCGCCACCCTTACTTCCAACTATATCACAAAATTTGCCAACTTCACGGTGTTAGGCCTCATCACTAATAACGATGAGTCTTCATACAGAAGGGAGGTGGAACATTTGGGAGCTTGGTGCGATACACATAACCTAACCTTAAATATCAAGAAGACCAGGGAGATGATCGTGGATTTTCGTAGGAGCACAAGGACCACTCACCACTCATTATTGGAAATGGGACAGTAGAGAGGGTCATCTACTTCAAGTTTCTTGGCCTAACCGTGACAGAGGACCTAACATGGGGTAATAATATCACCTCTGCCATAGGAAAGGCCCAGCAGCGGTTCTTCTATCTAAGGAAATTGAGAAGGGCCAATATTTCTCAGCAGCTTTTGGTAAACTTTTATCGTTGTGCCATAGAGTGTGTGCTGACATATGCACTAAGACAGAACAGCAAGCACTGCAGCGGGTGTTGAAAGCAGTGGGGAAAATCACTGGGATGAGTCTCCCGGAGGTTAAAACCACACGCTGCCTTCAAATACAACTTAGGTAAAGCATTCCGGTGTTTCTGGAATTCCCTTTAAAATGTTCCCTTTTAGTGTCTGTAGCTTTAAATGAACTATCCATGAATGCCCTTTGAGGAAGTACATATTGTACTAGCCTTTTAGCCACTAATGATCCATGATGTGACCCAAGATCCAAAAAGACGCCATATGAACCCTTTTTTTAAATGTTACAGCGGTACCTCGGCATATGAATTTAATCTGTTTGGGATGCAAGTTCTTATGGCGAAAATTCATATTGCAAAACACATTTTCCCCATACAAAATAATACAAATGCAGATAATCCGTTCCAGCCACCCAAAAATATTAGCACTATTACCAATTTCCAACAATATAAAAATATTTTGCATACAAGTATATAAATATAATATATAAAAAAGAAAAAACATGCAGATTTCTAAGATATAAAACTAATAGACATTACAACCCTTTGGGGTTGGCTCTCCTGTGAATGGGACAACTTTTTTCTGTTAACCGTGAAAGGTACTTAAAATGTTCAATAATTTTTATTGACATAAGTGTACTACATCACAAGGGTTTACTTTTATTTATTTATACTAACAATAATAAAGAAAACATTGTGGTTTTTAAAATAAAGAATATAGAGAGAGTGTGCTTTCATGACCTGATAATGACCTGATACAGGACACACCCACACGCTATTCACAGAAGAAACAGTTTGGGTAATCTACATACAGATGTAGCCACTCAAAACTACCAGGGTCGAGCGGCTGGCGTATGGCTACGCCAGAAAGGCGTGTCAAGATTTCACAGAAACACGCCCACTGAAGCACTATTTATTCATTTACCGGCTGCCACCACTAGATGGTGCTTTGTTCTCAAGAAGACCTTAGCAGAAGCCAGAAGCAGAGGCCGTTTGGAAAATCACTAGCAGTGCCAGCAGCTGCCAGATGTGACTTTAGGTTTATTTTAGGACTTTTTCTGTTTACCAAGTCTGGAGTTACAGCTTACCGTCAGTGTCACAAACTCAAAATATCACTCTTTCCCTCAAAAAGACGCTAAAGCTTCGGAAATACTATTAACTTCGCTATTACAGAGGCTGCCCTACCTGAGAAACTGATTAATATACAGTTTTGTGAGCTCAGGGTATTTTTATAAGGAGAGTGTTTGTGCCCTCTGAAAATGACTGAGAATCTGAGTGTTCTCTGTATTTAGATAAATTCAGCATTCAATTATTTTTGGGTAAGAGTTAATCTGCAGGTTATTTCTGTGACTGGAATATAATGTCAGGCAGTCCACGAGGGACACAAGCTGGGGCTAGGTGTACCGGAGCTAGCGAGCTAAACACTTATAACCATGTCTGTCGTTTCCCTACTCTTGCAGAGACTTGTACACGGTAGCGCAAGCGCTTAGTTAACCAAAGTTGGACAAAAACCTTGAAGTGTTTAACAGTAGGTAGGAGTAGGTAAGCAGTAGGGCCGCTTCAATACTCTAAGTTTTAGTTTGGCACTAATGCTCATATGCGAGTGTTATATCGCTTAACTTATTTGTATGAAACCGCATTAAGTAAATTCCCATTAATTTAATGCAGTCGTTAATACAGACAGTGATTAACGCTAACAAAGTTCAACGGTTTATCTACATTCAGCACAGGAGCTTATTTACATTCCAGAATTCCTACAACAGTATTTTAAACTCTGGTGGTATATAGGCTTATTGATGTCTTATTTTTTTCATTAAAAATAGATATTCTGTCAAGTTTATTTATCTTTGTCTTTAGTAAATTCTCTTGTTCTCTTTAACCAGAGCTCTGCAGTGGAGGATTGGGTGAGAGGTGATGGCTGGCCTTTTGGAGCTACTGGAGGAGCATGAACGACCTGGAGTCTATACATTGGGGGAAACATAGACTTGGGGCGTTTTCACACTGGGAACGATCTGTTCCGTTCTGTACCCGAGCACGATTTCTCTCCCTCCCCAAACCCCCCGCAGGTCTGCGTTCACACTGTAACATTGGTTCTGATCCCGGGCACACTTGCATATTTACACCACCGGAAACAGTAGGTGGAGAGATGCAGTTGTAGAGGCGTAGTTAGTTTGTTTTTTGTTGGAAAAAAACTAAGAAAGAAGAAGAATGCCCGCTCGGGTCATGAACTATGAGACACCTGTTAATGCTCCGAGCGGATGAACTGTAGCCAAACAGCTACAGTGTACAGTACAAACGTAGTGTGTGGGGATTGAAAGATTTCCCACTGTGTCTCCCCATTCTTTTTCACTATCATTCTTAGTATGTTATGAAGGCCCAATAACCATGCCTAACTGTTATTTTCTTCAAAATACAAACTACATGCGGTTGTAGCCCAGTTTATGCTGAAAACAGTGTAATCAGACTTCACTTGTGTTTATAATCAACTGAAAAATGCACAAATGTCAGAGCATGTCAAAACTTCTCTAGAGCCCCAAAACACCTACAGACCCAGAGGGTTTAAAACCTCACTTAATTTTTGAGGGTGAGCATTCGTATGGCGAGGTACCACTGTATATTATATTTATATTATATTATATATTTATATGTTGAGTCGTATGCGCTTTTGACACAAATGCACAATATAAAGACACCAATCTACTTGACTAATATATCTCCTTTCCCAAAACTGTAACTGCATCTAAGATAATGAAAAGTGAAATGTTGTCTCTGCGCCTTTAAATCATGAGAGGAATCCCGGACGTCCTTTTGTCTCAGAGCAAATTTTCCCCATGAGAAATAATTGAAACTCCAATGATTCGTTCAACAACCCAAAAATATTCATATAAAAATGACTGATAGAAAATATAGTACAAACATACAATATACTGGACTTTAGACATGTACAATACACGCAAGTTACTTTCACGCATTGTTCACATGTACGGATGTTAGATGCGAACCGCGGTCCGTTCGTATCTGCAGAAATTCGTAACTTGAATGTTACTAATTTAAATCATGAACTACCTGTATAACGAAGTACATAAACACAACCCATTTTATTTTTAAAAAACATGCAGAATATTTGGAATATTAGTAAACATACATGTTTTTACCAAATAAAATTTAAATAAATGCAATCCCTTAAGGGAGGCAAAACCTGCAGATCGAAAGGCTCTAAACATAAATTACTGACCTATTTTCTGGTGAAAAATAGTGTAGAGGCAGACATACACATGCATGGGCCAATATCATATTAAACCCTATGGGTTAAGAATTGGATGTTATTGGATGAATTATGGATGTAAAAGCAGGCGAGCGAATACTTCTGGCAATATAGTGTATTTGAAGTATTGCCTCAGGTAGATTTCATTTCCTTTGTCCATCATAAGTTCACACTAATGGGGAGAGGGGTTGTATTACTCTATACTGCACATGAGGGATTCCTGCTGTTTGTCTTTCTCAAAACAAACCAAACAAAACCGTGACTTTCTCAAACCACAATAAAACTTGAAACTGGAAAGTAGCCTAAACAAGAAATAACGGTGGATCCATTGCTACTAAAAGCCCATGAATAGGCTTAAAAAGTTTTGAATCAATTCACTGGTATAGATCACTATTCCTCAAATTTCTCTGCTTCAGCATGCAATAAAAGCTATCGACAAATTCAACAGGCTTAACAAACAATAACTTCCACACTAAGATCCACACTTGAGCTTCGGTATTTACACAAAACCAGCTCTAAATAGTCCCTAGTTGAGAGAGCAGTCTGAAATGAAATGTTAAATACACACTGCTGTAACTATTTAAATAGTTTAATTCAATACATATACTTGCGCTGTCTCAGTTGTGACTGTTTTGGGCAAATAAAATGGCAAACCCTGACCACAGCTGAGCCAAACTGAACTTTCATCACGCATCCCTTTTAGCCAAAAAAAAAAGTTAACAAATCCTTGTGTTTAAATGTAAAATGTGTAAACAACAATCCGTAATAAAAAAATATATTAAAAAGTGGACTTATTATTATTTACAAAAAAACTAAAAATTAAATCTCTCATTTAGATAAGCATTCAGACCCTTACTACTTGGTGAAGTTTGGCAGCAAAGTCTTGGTAGGAAGGAAACAAGAACTGCACAACTGGATTTCAGAGGTTTCTCAGATTCTTTCTGGTAGACCCTCTTACCGCAATCAGATTCCATGAAGAGCATGTGTCAAGTTTTGATTGACGTCTGGGCTCTGCCTGGGTTACAGGCATTTAAAGACCTCCCCTAATGCCACTGTAGCAATATCTTGGCAACTTCAAACATTGTCCTTGTTTGAGGTCATGCACACCATGGAGCAGTTTTTCTTTAGAACCTTGCTGTATTGGGCAGTACCAGGTTTTTGCCAAATAAAGGCTATTGAAATCGAAGCAGCGACCTCTCTTTTAGCAACTAGAAAATAAGCCCCTGACTGACAGTATTTAAGAAGGTTGTTTGCCATTCAAACAGGTTTTCCCTTTCCTTTAGACAACTTCCAAAACTATGTTAGAGTGGCCATTAATTTCTTGGTCATCTCACTGACCAATTTCCTCTAGTTGAAGCCTAGATCTTGGCCCAAAGAATTTTTATTGTTGAGTTCCTTGGAAATCACGACTTGTTGGTCTGACACTCACTGTGGAAGCATTATGGTACCTGTCATACTTTACCAGATACATTTTTTTTTAAAGCAACAAAATGGAAGCCACTTGTCATGATGCTGTGTTAGGCGTAGTTCACACTGCAGTCTGAAGTGGCCCAAATTCAATTATTGGTGGCCCAAATCCCAAAGGTGACCCGTATCTGATTTTCTTATGACAGAAAAAATCTGATTGTTTTAAATCAGGCCCAGGCCACTTTCATATGTGGTCCTAAATCGGATACATATCCAGTGTTTTGCAATGCGACTTCAGTCTGAATGGCCATGTCGCATTTCATCCAATTTTTTAATTTTTATTGAAATGCGACAGACGTCACAATTCTGCGCTGAAGGAGGAGGTGGGAAGATTAAAATCCCGCGGTAGGTGGTCAGTTGAAAGATAGTGAGAACTATCCCCCCCTCACATAAGAATGCCACCAGTCCTGGCTCCAACTCCGCACCCACACAATCCTCTGTTCAGAGGTAGCAGCCACTGCTCCACAAAAGGCCATAATCAAAATTTGTGCTTACCTTCTTATTAATATTCTTCTTATCAATTTGCTATTTATGCTTTGATTCCACAATAAAATCACTACACACATGCTATCACAAGCCGCATCCATTTATATTTCCGCAAACACAGTGCACTCCATCTGTCGTCTCGTCGTCTTCTGTACATGTGGGTCACTTCAGGGCCGTATACGATTCACATATGAGACTTCCAAAACACGTCAACGTTTCTTTTTGTTTTTCGAAAAAATGTGCCGCTGAACATTGACAGCTACGCTTTGCTCAGTAATAAAATGTGCAGGTCAATTAAATTCTTGTCTTTAACGAAATCACGACGCATTCGGCTTATGCTGCTTAATTTTTTTTTATTAAGAGACTTCCTTAGTTCTGGGATGTCAAACTCAAATTCGTTTTATTATTTTGTTCTCACCCGGACAGAATGTATATTTGTGTCTACTGATATGCAGTACTACGCATGCAGGTCACTTCAGGGCAGCATACGGTTCACACATGAGACTGATGGCAGTCACATTTAAATAACAATATAAAAAATTACATAATTAAAAAAAAAATTATAAAATTGCAAAAAATTAATCGGAATTCAGCAGAGTGTGAACTAAGCCCTAGTGTGTAAAGATAGCCAAAGAGATCAAAATATGCTTATAAGGAAATACCCAGCTTAACAAAGACACAGTCTTATCCAAGAGTCTGAGTACTTATGTAACATAGATGGCAAACAAACAAACAAGAAAGCAATATTCAACTTGAAAAGTTCATTTGGACTGAAGTGTTTGAACAATGTTCTCCCCCAACCGAGATGATTTGGAAGATATCCAAATTTTGAAATTTTGTAAAACCAATGCCAAACTGCACTGAATCTGTTCTGGTAGTACATAGTGGACACTGCATTTTTCTCCATAGTTTAGTATGACAATATCATTTCAGAGAGATTCCAATAATTCCAAAAGGGTGTCAGGTGACAAAGATCCCCAACTCTCAGCATAAATCAATAAGTGAATCAAGCAGAAGAATTGCCATTACTGCAATTCATGCGCACACAACTGAGTGCCATGAAGCAACATTCAAGACTCTATACAAGATGAAGGAGAAATTTAAGATTTTTACCCTACTCCAGGTTTAATCAACTTTGGTTGGTCTGCACATATTGTGTTCCCCATTTCCTTATCTGAGCAACAATCACTCAGACTTAAAAGACTGCATAACAGGATGGAGAGCACTTGGGAAAGCCTGACCTTAGTACTTTGACTTTGAACCAGAAGACAAAGATTTTAACCTGCATTTATGCTTGTTATTGAGCCTGGGGTTCATAAATAAAATGAGGTCTACAGACCTCCAAGGCACATTTTTAAAAAAAGAACTGTTTTCTACAGAACAAAAGCTAAAAAATAATAACTGGATTTTTGAGAAGTTTCAGAAAGTTAATGAAGCCAAAGCCACTTACAAATGCACAGACAATGCTTAAATAAATGATCTTATTATAAACTTTCTGTTTATACTGCTGTTCCAAACAGTTGCACATTTGAATAGGAAATCTTAAATTATCATAGTATTCCCACTTAAGAAAATTTGATGTATTTTAAAAATATGACAGGAATCGCCAGAGTCTCAAATTGTCTCTACTCGTACGGCAGCAAAGCAGCGGGGCCGCTGTCGCTCAGGAAATAACTTTCTCTTGTAAAAAAAATATATATATATATATATATTTAACGTCACTACCCTAAAAAAATGTTAACGTTATTCTTCGAATATAGTTTAAAGTAGGTCGATATATTACAGATAATACAGATCCAACACTGAACTGTTATGCATACCTCTAGGGAAAAACAACAGTGGTAGATTTTCGAGGGCAAGTCAATCATCGGGCCTTTTAGATAAATATGGACAAACCTACTGTAATAGGATTGCTGCAATTAATTAACCTTATGTGCCAACGAGTAAAAACAATTATACAAAGTAGTGTAAAGGTATCAAACCATGGCATAATATTTAAATTGTAGTTGACTAGCTAGCCAGCCGAGTGACTAAATTTAAAATACAATGACTGTAAACAGTTGAGCTTTTCAGCAAAATAAACACTCAAGGCTCGATAGTCTTTCACCTGCCAGCTGTGTTACAGTAGGCTGTAACACAGTAAGCAGTCCGAGAGAAAATGCATTAGAAAACGAGTTTCCCTGCATCAGTGCAGAAGTCCAGCTAGCTAGCCATAGCTAAAAGAACATGCAACGCTTTACCTTATAACCAGATGCGACTTGTTTACGTTCCTGTACCCGCAGCCTTCCCAAACGCGTCAACGTTTCTTTTTTTTTTTCTTTTTTTTTCGAAAAAATTGCCACTGAACATTGACAACTACGTTTCACTCAGTAATAAAACTCAGGACGGAGCCATGTTCGGTCTACACAAAGAGCAGTTCTGCGCATGAGCCATCACGAGGATGTCAGCTGATTGGGGAGACAGGAAGTAGCAAAAGTGGTGTGCAGGGTAATTCACTTCCCGTCTTTGACGAAATCGCGACGTATTCGGCTTATGCTGCTTGTTTGATTAAGAGACTTTCTTGGCTTAGTTTTGGGATGTCGAACTCAAATTCGTTTTATTATTTTGTTCTCATCCGGTCAGAATGTATATTTATATCTACTGATAGGCAGTACTTTGCCACCGGTTCCTACTTTCTATTCTAAATGATGGTAGCCCTGCCAAAATATAACACAATTTTATGTGAGGTAGCATTTTGTGACACGTTTTTAATGTTTTTTATTAAGGATTTAATCCCCAAATTGATTGTACAACAAAACCACACAAACTTGCCAATCTTAGCATGGATTTGTGGAGCTAACGCAGTGAAACATGACGAAACTTAGTATGCGCAAGCGCACTAAGATTGGGTAGAAAAGACAGAGTGACTTTATAGAACACTTGGTATTATGTCAGCGTTTTTGTGATCCCCTGAACGTCAGTAATGGCTGTCTACACATAGTATATGTATGGTAGAATTTGTAACACTGATTACATGAATACCAGCTGCCGTGATGAAAAACAGGATTAGCCCACTGGGATGCTGTATGTTTCCTGTTTCAGTTTGAAAAGTACTAGTCATTATAAACCGTATAATGAGAAGTAGCCAGTGAAAGAAAAATTAGGTTTCATAAAAAGATGTAAATTTTCCCTGCTATTGTTATTTAACGATGGGGCATTGGTGGCTCAGTGGTAGGTTTCTTATAGGTATATGTTTCATAATAATATGATTAAATAATGAAACAAACCTGTATCACCACTGCTCCTTCTGCTGTCAGACATCCATCTGAAGCTTATGAGACTTATACAGATCAGGAAAATAATCATGATTTTATTTTGTATTTTACTCATGACACCAAGATGTATTTACCACCCCTGCCACAACAAACACTGTGCTTCTGAATAAATTTATAGTGTGTCAGGCAGTTGCATGACCAGGTGTTTGCCTCTTCCTCTTCCCTTGATGATTAATCAAGCAGATTAAAGTCCTGGAGGTGGGTCTGAGTGTTCCATTTGCATTTGGTAGCTGTTCACTAAAACTTTCAGAATAAGAACCAAAGAGGCATCTATGCAAGTGAAGATGGTCGTCATTAGGTTGAAAAAAAACAAACCCCAGCTACATTGGGAGTGGCCAATATAACAGATGAGGACGTAGGTTTCTCATTGTCAGAGTCTACATTCAAGAGACAGCTTATAAAGTAAGCCCTGCTGAAAAAATCCAGCATAGACCAGCATGATTTATATGCTGGTCTGTGCTGGCTATTACTGGTTAGTGCTGGTCTGATGCTGGTTTAGCTGGTGAACCAGCATAACGGATGGAAGACCAGCATGCCTGCTGAAAAATCCAGCATAGGCCAGCATGATTTACATGCTGGTCTGTGCTGGTTAATACTGCTTAGTGCTGGTCTGATGCTGGTTTAACTGGTGAACCAGCATAACTGATGGAAGACCAGCATATCTACGCTGATGAAACCTTACCACCAGCATTGGTCTTGCTAGTTTGCGCTGGTCTGGTGCTGGTTTAGTTGGTGAATTCTGCTGGTATGCTCGTGACCGGCATACATTCTGCTGGTATGCTGGTTTAGCTCAGTATCTTGTATTTTAATAGCTAGTACTGAAAATAATGTGTGATGTAAATACATGGACTGTGTAGTGTTATCTTTAAATGGATTTCATATAAGAGACAAAAATAATCCATTTATCAAAAACATGTAAATACATTATCTTACATTTATTAAATATCTGCTGGGTTGTCTAAAAACACAAAAAATGTATATTTTAAAAAAAGTAATCAATACCAAAAACCACTTAAAATAAATTAAAAAAAACACAGTATAGCTGGTGACCATCATAGCTGGTCACCAGCTTGACCAGCAGTTATACCAGCATACCAGCAGAATGTGTGCCGGTCACCAGCATACCAGCAGAATGTGTGCCGGTCACCAGCATGCCAGCAGAATGTGTGCCGCTCACCAGCATGCCAGCACCAAAACATAACATATGCTGGTCAAGCTGGTCACCAGCTATGCTGTGCTACTGTATGCTATTTTTTCTCAGCAGGGAGCAAGGTACAAACAACTGGTTACACTCAAGAACAGGAAGGCCAGATTAGACCTTACCAAAAAAACTGCTCAAATCTTCAGCCTGATAAAGCCAAAATTGACTTGTGGCAGAATGATGGGAAGAGAAAATTATAGAGAAAGAAAGGAACAGCTCTTGATCCAAAGGATAGCACTTCATCTCTCTAACATTTTAGAGGCAGTGGCATGGCCTAAGCATTTATGGCGGCCAAGGGAACTGAGTTTCATGACTGCTGATAAAAGTAGCAAGGTGAATTCTAAAATGTATAGGTATATGTTATTCCTTGGGCAAGTCAGTCACATGCTTGCAACCCAATACAATATGCTTTTCATTTACTGTGGACAAGACTAAAGAAATAAAGATCCCCCCCCCCCCCAATCCCCCTGATAGAACCCCTGCTGGAGTGTGTAGTCTGAAAACCTATTGGTGCTTTGCAGATATAGAACCAAATTAGAGGATGATTTTTAAGACAGAACCCTTCTTTAATATATTATAACCTAATAGATGAAACTAAAATGAATAAAAAATAGTATAAAAATGTAAACATATACAAACCTCAATAACTCAAAATAGGTTCATATGAATAAATGTTCATTTTAAACAAAAATATTTGCCTATCAGGCAAATAAATAATTTAGTATTGTACAAGGTCATTTTATTTTATTAAGGTATATTTTAGTCATGTACATGAAGTATTCTCAAACATCTTTCAATGAATCTTGGCATTGTCATCAAATATACCTATTTCACCAGGAAAGAAGAATAAATCTACGCTGATGAAACCTTACCACCAGCATTGGTCTTGCTAGTTAGTGCTGGTCTGGTGCTGGTTTAGCTGGTGAACCAGCATAACTGATGGAAGTCCAGCATGCCTGCTGAAAAATCCAGCATAGGCCAGCATGATTTATATCCTGGGCCACCAGCAAGGTTTTGGTAGTTAAAATTCAAATTCAAATTTTTATGTCACATACACAGTCATACACAGTATGATATGCAGTGAAATGCTTAGACGACTGTCCGTGACCTTAAAACAAAGACTATTAATAGGAAATAAAAAGTATAGGAAATAAATATTAGGAACAAAACAGAAAGTAAATTTAAAATATATAAAGTAAATTTCACTAAGAAGGAATAAATTTAACTAAGAAAGAATAAAAGAATCAAATAAAATACAAATATACAATATAAGAAAGATATATGAAAAATAAGAAAAACCTAGGTGTACAATAGAAAAAGTAGAATTGTGGTAATTTATGTGGAAACAAATAGAAATAAGAGTATCTCTATCGTACCTAATGCACTCAGTGGTGATGAATTAGCCGGTTTTGAGTTATTGAAAATGAACAAGGTAAAATAGGTTGGAGCAGTTGTGACGGCAGCCGACCTCACCGGCGCCATTTATAACTTTAATTGGTTACTATTTATTTACTATTTTTTTACTATTTTTTTCTATATTTAATAGCTAGTACTGAAAATAATGTGTGATGTAAATACATGGACCGTGTAGTGTTATCTTTAAATGGATTTACATACAAGAGACAAAAATAATCCATTTATCGAAAAACATGTAAATACATTACACTTTTACATTTATTAAATATATGTGGGTTGTCTAAAAACACAACACAAACCTTTTATCTAAATGCACTTTTTTAGTAATCAATGGAAATCACTTAAAATTTTAAGAAAAAAAACAGCATAGACCATCATAGCTGGTCACCATCTTGACCAGCAATTATACCAGCAGGGTTGCCAGCATACCAGCACCATGAGGTCAGCTGTTCCGGCGGTGGGATCACTTGTATTTTTTATGGTAACCATCAAAATAACTTTTTTTACCATACACATACATGTAATGCATCGATTTATGTCTTTATTTGTTAATGTACACTCACATATCAATAAACCATTGTGCTTTTGTAAAATAAAGAAAATAAACAGGATGCGCTTTCTGCCGTCCCAGTCTCCCCGAAAATCTTTTTGAAACGCGTCACTAAAATGAACTAAAATGAACACACACATGTCCATATATCTATACGTATATCTATACATACCTGTATATATATCTATAGAAAGCTTAAAGTGTCTACTTTTAAATGTAGCAAGCTTAATCAAAAATAAATGTTCTCAGTTTATGTAATCCATATGAATCTAAGGAGAGATACAGTCTTTCTGCCACACTTCATTCACTGAAAATGACCTGAGACAGGACACGCCCACACACTGTTCACAGGGAAACAGTCACTGTAATCTACATAAAAGGGCACAGTGACTGTTTCCCTGTGAACAGTGTGTGGGCGTGTCCTGTCACACACACACACACACACACTGTTCACAGGGAAACAGTCACTCCCCCAAACACACACATGCACACACACAGTAGATCCGATAATTTTCCTGCGCGTGTGGAAGATGTTAGGCACTGTACAGGTTTTTGAAGCTCTACAGAATGTTCTGGACAGTGGGAGGAGTTTAGATTTACCTCAGAACAACACTAAGACTCCAACAGAGAACGAAGGAGGAGAATACAGCAAGCTGTTAATCCTTATTCTGATAATATAAAACTAATATTAATTTATTTTCCCTCATTTTCTCACAAGCTTTTGCCAGTTCATGTGAAATTTTGTCATTAAATGTCACTTCTATGGTTTGGTTAGCATGTATATAACACTGCTAAATCATGCTAACATACTGTCTTATGTAGCTTAGCATAAACAGGTTAGCTCACAGGTGGCTAAGCTAATCCCTTACAGTATGTAGATTACAGATGGTTTTCATTATCAGCTGTGGTGTAAATGTTTATGTCATGGGAACCTCGACCACGACTGGGGTCTGGATTCGGGATGGATCTCTTGTATTGACCACACGATAAGGCTGTACAACCAGCACATGGACTGACCTCAGATGCCAGGAATGTTACCACTGCTGATCACAGGGTCTGTGTGAATTGCAAATCAGTTTATGGTAAGCAGTCATAAACACCATGGAAATGCCAGGTATGCAATGTTCACTTGTGTCTTGAATTAAACAAGAACTGCTTTTCGAGAGAGGCATAAAGATGTATGACTGTGTATAGGGTGTAAAAGTAGGCAAGTAGGCTTTTACAAACCTATCACCCTTTCTTCATAGTGCACTGTTCCTGTTCCCACTGTTTAACCCTGAATATCTGTTTGCACGGCCATATTTACAGTATGCTATAAATGTGCCTTCTGGGTATAAGATCATCTTTGTCCCTTTTCCCTCAATCCTGGACATTTACTTTGCACTAGGTGAAAGAGGTGTCATTTATATGTTTATAAGTAAGGTTACATTTATATGTTTATAAGTAAAATACAAAATACACAAATGTCAGAACTACTTCAGGGCCCATAAACCTGCAGACCCCTTAATAAAGAGTGGGGGCCAAGCTCACTCATTTACACTCCTGTGGTGTGAAAGTAACTGTGTGAAAGTGTCCCTGAGAGATTGGTCTCATGTTTTGTTTTTGTAAAATAAATTTAATCAAAACCTATTTGCTGTTCAAAATTATCATATTGTTACAAATGTGCATATTGTATATATTGTTACATATTACACAATGTTAATATTGGTTGTGTTGGCCAATAAAGCTGATTTTATACTGATTCTGTTTTATATTTTACATATTGAATGACAATCTTCCATGTATTCTGGTTTTTATACCATACCTACATTAGATGGGGTGGTGAACAGCATAGTATCATGGCACTATAATACTGGTCACCAGCATACCAGTAAAATGTATGCTGATATGCTGTGGACCACATCAGTAAAGTGACCAGCATACCAGCATCAGCATACCAGCTAAATGTATGCTGGTCACCAGCATACCAGCACCAAAACACAACATATGCACACAACATAATGGTCACTAGCTATACTGGTCTATGCTGTTTTTTTTCAGCAGGGTGGACAGTTCTTAATCAAAAATTTTTTTTAAGTATTTAAAAATAATTAAAAGTATTTTTAGCAGTCTTACCGAGTTGTTCTTTTTGCTTGATGGAGGCTCATGATGCATGCCACTTTTAATAATTCCACTGTAAATTCTGTTGCATTTTTGTATGAATTTTAAATAAATTCCAGTGAAGTTTGGAAGAAATACTTGTATGTGTGAATATTAGTGAATATTAGTATCAATTGATTTAAAACGTTACTGTAATGTAGTAAATCACAGTCATAGACTTTATATACAGTCTTATGCAAAAGTTTATGCACCCCTTGATAAATAACAGATTTTGGTGACTTTTTTTGAAAAGATGTTAACACAGTCTCTCTTGGAAATGGAAAAATGCACAATATTTTCAGCAAACATTGATGCATAGTTACATCTTATGCCATAAATTGAACAAAAATAAAAAAAATGAAAACATTATTATGGCCATGTGCAAAGGTTTGGGCACCCTAAGAGTTCCTAAGTCTCAGATTCTTTTTACAAGGTTTCAGACCTTAATCAGCTTGTTAGATCTGATGCATGGCAACAGCTGTCATTAGTAAGTGCTAATTTCAAAGCTTTACAAATACTTTAAATCTTCAAACCTTGTGCACACACTTGCGGACACTCAACAATCATGGATTCCTTTAAGCAGCTGTGTAAAACTCTGAAAATGAAAGTTATTGAGGCCCACAATGCAGAAGAACGCTACAAAAGATAGCAAAGTGTTGTCAGCTTGCAGTTTCCACAGTGAGAAATGTAATTAAGAGATGGCAGGTCAGGGGAACTGTGGCGATCAAGATGAGATCTGGAAGACCAAGAAAACTATTGGAGAGAACTGCTCGTATGCTGGTCAGAAAGACAAATCAAAACCCCCATTTGTCTGCAAAAAACCTGCAGGAAGAGTTAAAAAGCCTTTATTTTGTCACATATACATTACAGCACAGTGAAATTCCTTCCTCCTGCTGGGAATCGAACCGCCAACCTTCCAATCAGTAACTCAGTGCCTTAGCCCTCTGAGCCGCCACCACCACCCCAAACAGCTACCACAGTTACTGAGTTAGCAGACTCAGGAGTGGTGGTGCAGTTCAGTGATGCTTCCACAGACAAGACCTTCTTGGAAGAGTCAGCAGAAGAAAATCTTACCTGCGTCCCTATCATAAAATCCAACGTCAGAAGTATGCAGAACATCTACAGAAGCCTGATGTGTTTTGGAAACACGTGCTGTGGACCAGTGTAGTTAAAATAGGCACAGGAAACATTGCACAGATGGAGGGAAGAATGGATTCCACAAGATACAAGCAAATTCTGGAAGCAAACATCATACCATCTGTAAAAAAGCTGAAGCTGAAAAGAGGATGGCTTCTACAACAGGACAATGATCCTAAAAATACCTCGAAATCCGCTATGGAATACCTCAAGAGACACAAGCTGAAGGTTTTGGAATGGCCATCACAGTCCCCTGATTTAAACATCATTGAAACACTGAATATATTGATTGAAAAATGTATATATTGAAAAAAAAATTTTAATATATTGATTGAAAATCAAGTCTGAATGGATTCTAAATATATTCTGAATGTAATGATTGAAAACTCTATATATATTGAATGAAATGTCAGAATATATTAAATTGAATATATTGAATTAAATATGAGAACATTCAATGGATTCTAAATATATTTAATGGATTCTGAATATATTGAATTCATCTTTTGGAAGAATTGAGTGAGTCAGTGAGAAACCTACAGTAGTTGCTGCAATTCTGAGAAATGAAGAGATGGTCAACACATTGGCATGTGCATGTATGGCCCAAAGTGGTGCCGTAAACGGCACTCAGTATCGGACTACAGATGAGGAAATTTATTTACTATTTCACAGCGTTAGTCCAAACACAGTGGGCCTCACCAGCCAGACTGCTCATGGCTATCTAGTTGACAGTACAAGTATTGCTATCAAAGGAAACATCCCTTCCACTCCTCAGGAGCCGCCTGTATCAACCCCAAGTGAAGGGCCCAAGACAGAAGAGGTAAATAATCATTTGAAAAGATAACAGTGAGGAAAAAAAGTATGTTGTTCCTATAATGGAGCTTTAAACACATTTTCTGGCGGTGCACACTTCTGATACAGTACTACAGAAAAGATTTCCACACTCGAATACCTTTGTTTATATTTGCCAAGGTTTGTTATGATTTTTTTCTCCCGAATGTGTCAAAGCTGCATTTGGTTTTCCCAGTTGGTTTGCATTGTATTTAAGCCCAGCATTTCCTCGTTTTGTTGTGAAGAAGGCTATTACAGTTAGTTTCTTAGAGCTTGCTCTAATTAATTTCTCCCTCCATGGATGATTTTTGCTCTTTAACCTATTCTTCACTATGAGTTCGCCTTATGTCAAATTTTTGGTTTGCACATTAACTGGACTCTTAACTGCTTCAGCTTTATTCCATTGAAAAGTCTGAATATATTGATTGAAAAACTCTGAATATATTGAATGAAACCTGATGTCATCAAAGCACAGTCACCATCTTTTGGAAGAAAAGATGTGTTTTGGTTTGAAAACGAATCAGTGAGTGTATCCATCTCCATTCTTGATTCCAGACCTGAAAACACTAGTGTAAGTACCCGTTGTTGAAATTATTACAGTTTTTTAATATCAGGAGTCTATTCTTCGTACGTCGCTTGACACATCACATGAGATGAATTGACCTATCTAAGATGAGATCATCGTGCTAATTTGGTTCTTCGAGCACACCTGTTGGTGATGATTAGTATAGCTGAATTGAGTTATCTAGGATTATTGTGCGTTCGTGCGTTGGTTTAAAAGGCGATATGCTTGATCACAACCCCTTCGATTGGTTGACCAAATGGTAAAAGAGCAGCTCATTTTTTTCTCAAATTCTATTTGTATTAATTGCTCTTTTTGTTATCTTTAATCTTTAATGTCAGAACCAGCAGTGGACCAAGCCAGCATGGGAACAAGTAAAAGCGAAGTACAAGAACAAATATAGTAAGAAGAAGTATATATATATCAGCAATACACAAGGAATTCGAAAAACTCTACAAATAATCCTTACACCTTCAGTAACCGGTTGCTCTCTCATAAACGGTCAAGACATGGCTGTGACAGATTAGAGAAAATTACCTCCACTTATATAAACGCAATCGGGTGACAGAATGTTACATATTATTAGACACACACTGAGATTAACACACGAATGATGACAGCCCACACACACATGTATACATATACTGTATGTATGTTTAAATATATTCATCCATATATATATATGAAAGATACTTTTCTTTTACCACGTGAGTCAGTCCGCGTCAGTCATGCTTTTTAACCAATCAGATGTGACCTCGTCATTTCAACCAATCATAACCCACCAGGAGCACAGCCTAAATCCTGTTTACATGAAATAAACCTGCTTTATATATTTATTAATTTTTTTAAATATCCTAAACAAATCATGTCATAGGCAAGCCTTTCTCTGAATATGCCGTTTTTGCAGTGTGGGACTAATAAACTTATTAGTAGCTAATTTTAAAATAGATTGTTAAACTCGGCACATAACTGTTCATAACATCGCTTGTACTCAAGTGATTTGAGCTTGTGATTTTTTCTTATGGTGCAGGCTAAACATGAGGCAGATATCAAAGCACTGCAAAAATTTTATTAAATTCTGTCCATCCATGTTTGCGTGATATGGTGGCATAATCTGGCATATAACTATTCATAACTTCACTTCTACCCAACATTTTTATTTAATTTCTGATACAGAGGAACCTCGGATCGCGAGTAACGTGGTTTACGAGTGTTCCGCAAACCGAGCAAAGATTTTTAATAAATTTGTAATCAGAAACCTAGCAAGTATTAGTTTACGAGTGCCGAGTATAATGTATCAAGCATGCGATTCTTATTTTGACACTGAGCGTCACTCTTGCGCTGCGGAATTCTTTCAGCGTCTCTTATGTGTGTGTGTGCGCGTAATTTGACACGGACACACACACGCAAACACCCTGACACATGCACAGTCGTTCTCTCGCCTTTTCACCCCCTCCCCGGCTGGTTTATTTGTTTTGTTTTTGTTTTTTTTTACTTTACCGTAGTGATTCCCTTAGTATGCTCACGTTAGTCTCAGAGAGATTTCTTTTTTCCTGTTAAAACGGTGTTTCCACTGTGTTTGTGTTTGTTGTGAAACCTAAAAAGTGTTTCCGTTAGTATGTGCTCATGCCAGTCTCAGAGAGATTTCTTTTTTTCCTGTTAAAACAAGTCAAGTCAAGTCAATTTTATTTATATAGCGCTTTTAACAATTGACATTGTCGCAAAGCAGCTTTACACAATAAAAAGAAGTAAGTCTGTAAGCAATGTGTATGAATCAAAATGATAAGATTGTCCCTGATGAGCAAGCCGAGGGCGACGGTGGCAAGGAAAAATTCCCTGGGATGGTAATAGGAAGAAACCTTGAGAGGAACCAGACTCAACAGGAAACCCATCCTCATCTGGGTGATAATGGATAGCAGGGATTGATCAGAATAATAATGTGTACTGGAAGTTCAGTGTAACAGGAGATGTGTTCAAATTAAAAGGAGTCCAGTTTGTTCCTGGAGGCTCAGGTAGACTGTAGGAGATTCCAGTCCTGAACTATTGAACAACTGAAGTCACAGGTCCCCAGAGCATCAATCGATGATAGGACAGTCTTAATGGAAACCATCCCCAGCCACCATACAAATCCAGGCAGACCACATGGGGCATCCATGCGACGAGATCTCCAACCAGAAGCAGGACTCCAGGACGGGTTAGACAGCTCCAGAGGGCAGAGGGGTCTGGATCACTGGCAACTCAGGAGCGAACATCTATAGCTCGACAGAGAGACAGAGAGAGGGAAAGGAGAGAAGGAGAGAGAGAGAGAGAGGAGAGAGCAGAAAAGGAGAGAACAGAAAATAAGGAGAGATGGCAGTTAGGTATGGTCACAGTCAACATGTATAAGGTGAATGTATATTAGTGCAAAGTGCAAGCAGGAACTCCGGCAGGACTAACTATAACAGCATAACTAAAAGGGAGAGCCAGAAGGAAACACAAACATGAGGGCTCCCTGAGATGTAAAGCAACCAATCACCTCACCGTCAACAAACCTGAGTGAACAATGAGAGTGGGGAGGACAGCATCTAAACATGCCAGTTCACCAGAAAATGCTTGGCTAAATAAATAAGTTTTTAGCCTAGACTTAAACACTGAGACTGTGTCTGAGTCCCGAACATTAATAGGAAGACTATTCCATAACTTTGGGGCTTTGTAAGAAAAAGCTCTGCCCCCTGCTGTAGTGTTAATAATACGTGGTACTGACAGGCAGCCTGCATTCTTTGATCGGAGTAGGCGTGGCAGATCGTAAGACACTAACAGTTCACTCAAATACTGTGGTGCGAGACCATTTAGTGCTTTAAATGTCAAAAGTAGTATCTTAAAATCAATACAAAATTTCACAGGGAGCCAATGCAGTGTGGATAAGATAGGGGTGATGTGCTCGTATCTTCTGGTTCTAGTGAGGACCCTCGCTGCTGCATTCTGCATCAACTGAAGCTTGTTTATACACCTAGTTGAACAACCAGACAGTAAGGCGTTACAATAGTCCAACCTAGAGGTGATAAAGGCATGAACTAAATATATTTCTTATCTTGGCAATATTTCTAAGGTGAAAGAAAGCTATCCTGGTAATATTATCTACATGTGCTTCAAATGAAAGGCTGGAATCTATAATCACACCAAGGTCTTTTACTGTTGCACTTGATGGAAAAGAAAGGCCATCTAAAGTTACAGTGTGATCAGAAAGCTTACTTCTAGCTACTTGTGGTCCTATGACCAGAACTTCTGTCTTATCAGGATTAAAAAGAAGAAAATGAATTAACATCCAATCTCTGATGTCCTGCACACACTGCTCAATTTTAGCAAACTGTTTTTTCTCATGTGGTTTTGCTGAGACATATAATTGTGTGTCATCAGCATAATAATAAAAACTAATACCATGTTTATGAATTATGTTGCCCAGAGGAAGCATGTAAAGGGAAAAAAGCAGTGGGCCTAAAACTGAGCCCTGTGGAACACCAAACTCCACTTGAGAACATGAGGAATGGTCAGCATCTAAATGTACAAACTGATAACGATCAGTCAAATAGGATCTGAGCCACAAGAGGGCAGTTCCCTTAATTCATACTACCTTTTCTAATCTGTGAAGGAGAATACTATGATCAATGGCGTCAAAAGCTGCACTGAGGTCCAGTAGCACAAGTATAGTGACGCAACCCTGATCAGAGGCCCATAGTAGGTCGTTTACTACTTTAACAATTGCTGTCTCTGTGCTGTGATGAGGCCTAAATCCTGACTGATACAGTTCATTTATGCTATTTCTGTGTAGATGTGAACATAGCTGCTGTGAAACTACCTTTTCCAAAATCTTGGAGATAAAAGGAAGGTTTGATATTGGCCTGTAATTAGAAAGCAGACAGGGGTCAAGGTCAGGTTTCTTGATTAGCGGTTTAATAACGGCTAATGTAAAGGATTTGGGGACATACCCACTACTGAGTGAACAGTTAATTACTTTCAACAGGGGTTCTATTATTGCTGGTACTATCTGTTTGAGAAAATGTGTCGGTATAGGATCTAATATACAGGTTGACGATTTTGAAGAAGAGATGAGTGAAATTAGTTCCCTCGCTTCAAGAGGAGTAAAGTGTTCTAAGTTCTGATGTGATGTGGTTAGATCATCTGAATTATTTAAATTGTCTGGTTTGAAAGCCTGAATTTTTTGCCTAAAATTTATGATTTTGTTATGAAATCCTCACTATTGCATGATGTTGTTGTGGAGATTTCTGTAGTGGTCTTGTTTTTAGTTAATTTAGCTATGGTATTAAATAAAAATCTTTGGTTGTTTTTGTTATTTTCTATAAGAGCGGAGAGATACGTTGATCTAGCATCACTGAGAGCTTTTTTATAGTTCAGGATGCTCTCCTTCCAAGCAATTTTGAATACTAACACGTGTGTGGTCATTATACCAAGGAGCGAGTTTCTTATCTCTAATCACTTTCCTTTTAACTGGAGCTACATTATCTAAGCTATAACAAAGTGCTGACTCTAGATATTCATTCGCCTGTTCGAGTTCTGTGAAGTCAAGTGGCGATCCAATCAAAGTTGATAACTCAGGAAGATTATTGATAAAGCTTTGTGTGGTATTTGATGTAAATATATGTTTAAGGTGGAAGCGCGGTGCTGTGCATACATTATTACTATGACACGCTTTAATCGAGACAAGATAGTGATCTGAGATAACTTCAGACTGTGGAATTGTGGTTATATTTCCTATAATTAATCCGAAGGATAATATTAAATCTAAAGTGTGACCTGCTTTATGAGTGGGTCCTACTACACATTGATTTACTCCTACTGAGTCCAGTATGGACAAGAATGCTGTTCTCAGAGGGTCTTCTGGATTCTCAAAATGAATATTAAAGTCTCCAGCAATTAACGCTTTATCTACAGAAACAACAAGGTTTGAGAGGAAATCATCAAATTCGCAGAGAAACTCAGAGTACGGCCCTGGGGGTCTGTAAATGATGATTAGCGGGATCGACTGAGCTGACTTTATGTTACTATAGAGAACTTCAAATGCATTAAATTTAAAACTGTGTTTTTGTACGAGAGACAGATTATCGTTATTAATAACTGCGACTCCTCCTCCTCTACCAGTTAGCCGAGGCTGGTGTATGTAGCTGTATCCAGGAGGACTAGCTTCATTTAAAGCTACATACTCATCCTGTTTAATCCAAGTTTCTGTTAAACATAATATATCAAACTCCTGATCTGTGATAGTTTCAAACTGCTTTAGATGCGAGAGATCTAATATTTAACAGTCCTAGCTTCAGATCAGAGGTGCCGACTGCGCATTCAGTGTGATCTGAGTTTGTGGTATCTATGTTAATAAATTACTAAAACAGACTTTCTGAGTCTTTCTAAATGTATGTTTATGTTTAGCTCGGGGAACAGACACAGTCTCAATATAATGAACCCTGAGTGACGACTCTATACAGCTAGCAGACGGTTGGTTTAGCCTGTCTGTCTGCTCCCTGGCCTTGGCTCTGGATTGTCACCGATTAACTTGGCCTCTTCTGAGACTATGTGCTATACTGCAAGAAATGAGTGCAGCACCTTCCCGAGTGGGATGGACACCGTCCCGCCCTAACAGGCCAGTTTTGCCCTCAAAGGTCTTCTAATTGTCTATGAAGCCCACGTTGTTTTTCGGAGCACCACCTGGACATCCAGCGGTTCAGCGACCATAACCTGCTGTAAGCTATGTCGCCTGCGGGCACCAACGGAAACACTTATCTGTCGTGATTTATTTGGACTTTTTTAAAGTGCAGATTAATTCGTTTTATTTTCATTTTATAGATTGTATTAATTATTTTTATGTATAAAATTTTCGGGGCTGTGGAACGAATAATTTGAGTTTTCATTATTTCTTATGGGAAAATGATGATTTGGTTTATGAGTGTTTTGGAACACAAGCCCACTTCCGGAACAAATTATGCTCGTAATCCAAGGTTCCACTGTACAGGTTAATTTCAGGCAAATACCTAAGTACTTCAAAAGTTTTATTAATTTCATTCATTCATTCCGTCCAGACAGTTTTGAGAGACATAGTGACAAAATCTAGCTGGACAGATAAGCGTAGAGACCGAAGTTTTCTGCGACGGTTTCGGGTCCTCCTGACTATATGTTTTTTTCCCCTAATATTTTAAAGGTTTCATACAGATTCACAAAGTCGTTCAACTTTTCAAAAAAAGGTGGTTCTCCTGATATCTGTTTTAGGCTTTTGTGTTAGTACAAACTATTATTTTAATGGATGGTTTGCCCAGTTGACCCCTACCAAAATAGTCGTGTACCCTTTAGACACTGGCAAATCCGTTACAAAATCCACAGCTATGTGGGACCACGATCTTTCCGGCGTTGGTAAGGGCATTAATTTTCCAACTGGTAAATGTCGCGGACTTTTAGTCGCCGCACAAACATCACAAGATGAAACGACTGTTCTCACGGATTTCCGCATATCCGGCCACCAGAACTTCCGTTCTAATAGCTGGAACGTGCGTGCTACTCCGGAGTGGCCTGATGCGAGACTAGTGTGTGCTTGAATTGTTACTTGTTCTTGCAGCGTCTCCGGCACGTAGGTGCGACTCGGAGGGCAGTTTGGCGGCGTGGGATGTGACCGAGTCGCTTGGGCTATCTCCGAATCGAGGTCCCACATGATCGGCGCCACTACGAGAGACAGGGGTAGAATGGGTTCTGGTCATGCAACGCGATCTGGTGCGAAATAGCGCTGCAATAACGCTGGGACGATAGGTGATAGTGAAGCGGAAACGCGTGAAGAACAGCACCCAGTGGGTTTGGCGAGGGTTTAATCTTTTTGTTTGTTGGATGTACTCCAGATTATGATGATCTTGGGATCTGGTACTCTTAAAATAGGCGCAGTGGTAAAAGCAGAATTAAGGCGCTGAAATGCCATACGCGCTTCCGAAGGAAATTCACGTAGGCGTTTCGGTTTCCCTTTTAACAACGTTGTGAGCGGCACTGCCAACATGCTGAAGCCCGGAATAAATCGGCGATAAAAATAAGTGAATCCCAGAAAACTTTGTAGGGCCTTCACTGACTTGGCTTCCGGCCATTGTTATACCGCCGCAACCTTGGTCGTCTCCATCTTGACCCCCTGTGGTCCTATGCGATAGCCGAGGAATGCAACATCCTTCTTGTGGAATTCGCATTTCTCCGCCTTCGCATAGAGCCCGTGTTTGCAAGGATGATAAAGGACAGCGATTACATGACGGACGTGTTCGGAATATGACCGGGAGTATAGCAAAATATCATCTAAGTAAACTATAACGAACCGGTTTAATATGTTCCTAAACACGTCATTCATGGACCCCTGAAACACTGCAGGTGCGTTTAACAGACCATAAGCCATTACGTTATATTGGTAATGCCCGGAAGTCATGCTAAACGCGGTCTTCCATTCATCGCCCCGTCGCACACGAACGAGATTATAAGTGCTGCAGAGGTCGAGTTTAGTGAAGATGGAGGCGCCTCGGAGTTGGTCAATAGCGGCCGGCACCAGTGGCAGAGGGTGCTTATATTTTATTGTGACTGCATTGAGACCACGGTAATCAATACAGGGGCATAAGCCCCCCCTCTTTCTTTTCGATAAAGAAAAAACCTGCCGAAGCTGGTGACGTGGACCTGCTGATGACCTGCGAGAGCTAGGTGGTGTGTGATACGTTACTTTAAGTAACGGACAGGTACTGATTTTGTGTCAGTCCCCCCACAGTACAGGCATAACCTCGATGACATCCTTTGCTGTCTCTCCTGCGCCGTAAGGCGGAAAGCGCTCACGTCCATGGGTTCCGGCGGTGCTCCTTCGCGCAGTTCCATCGGAGGGGTGCTGAGGCTGTTGCGTTGCCTGAACTCTGGCTGCTTTGCTGCGGATTTCGAGGAGATGTGACGTCTGGTGCTGATCCAGCTTGATAGCCAGTTCGAGGCACTCATCAAGGGACATTCCAGGGTCCCGGCAAGCGAGTTCAAGTTGTACCTCGGGCTGCAGTCTGTCTCGGAACCTAGCAAGCTGCGGTCACCCCAGCCACTCTCCGCGGCCAGCACTCGAAATTTTACAGCATACTCAGCGACGGTGGCATTACCTTGTTGCAGCCTCAGCAGTTGTTGTTCCCCCGTCTTTCCGTGGTCTGGGTGATCAAATACTACGCGGAAGGAGTTTAGAAACTGGTGATAGCTGGACATGGCGATCCCGCCTGCGCTCCAGACCGCTGTTGCCTAATTATCTCACAGGCCAGAAGAAAGCGTTTGCACCCCTCCGGATTCCCTGCATATCTTTGTGGTGGTGGTGAGGGTGTGGAGCACGGGCGAGGAGAGAAGGATGGAGACCGGCCAGTCACGAGCTGACTCACGCTGTGTGCTAAGGCGTTCACAGCCCGTGCCAGGCTGCCGATCTCATGCTGTCCCCGGATGTATTCTAACACCGGGGAATCTTCCTCTGGCAGGGGGGTTCCTGCTGCGTCCTGGAGGGCCTGTTCATCTGTCATGAGGAGGCGGATGCAGATGCAGGTTCCATAATGTCAATGTTTATTTTATTTTCTCAGTCTTGCACAAATAAAATCACAAATAATAGTTAATAACGAAACCGAAAAGAAAACTGCTGATGCAGGTGGGCAAAATGAAACACGTATAAACATAAAAGCGGCCGTCGCCCTCGGAGCCGGCTGGTAGACTCTCAGCCTCGACCTTGACTTTTGGCAATGGCGGCTGTCCTTGAAAACGGGGCCCGCGCCTGCAGACACTGACTAGTCCTGGGAGGGAATAGACACAGACACAAACTCTAGAAAAACATACACGCATAGGAAACAAACAGTGCACAACTGTAAACAGGTGAGGGGCTATGGGTTCGACCGGAATAAATAGTGAGACACACAAGGGAATACAGGTGCAGTTAATCCAGTGTTAAGTTGAAAACAATACACACGTAGACACACTAGGTGGGGACAAAGTGCCGGCTCAGTACTCCGGTGAGCTAGATCTTCCTCCGCAGAACTGCGGTGGCACAGGTGTTCAATATCTAGGTTTTAGTGATGTAAATCAAATAGTGTTTATGTATTAATGTTGCTACCAGTAAGTAAGTCTTGCGATGTTTAAGTAAACCTCTTATCTGCAGTTTCTGAGAAAAAAACTGCAGTACAGTGCAGTTGGAAAGCAGTACAATGCAGTTGTATTTAAATATGATTCTGTAACAATGTCCATTACAAAAAATAACTTAGGAAAACTGCAGTTTTACTGTGGTTTTGTGAAGTACAGTGAGGGGCAATGCAGTACAATATGCAGTTTAAATGCAGTTTTAAAATATGGTTCTGAAACTATGCAGTTATTGAACAGTTCATTGCTACAATATTTCTATATCAACGTAATTAACTGCAGATATCCTGCACTGAAGTCCTGCAGTCCTGTACTGTACTGTAGTAGCTGTTATCCTAACTAGATTATTGTTTTATTATTATTAGTAGTAGTAGTAGTATGTTAGGAGTTGTTAGCAGTTATTATTATAAGTTATTTTAAAATTAAATGTCTGGTAGACTATTATTATTGTTTGTTCCAAGATCGCATCTGATCCTCAGGTACAGTTTGAACTATCACTGTTTGAACTGACAGTTTGATGCAGTCCCGTAGTGCGTGCATGTGCAGTACAGTTCTTGTGCATTCAGAGCTGTGCATGCTGACCAAAACCACAGTTCAAAATGCAAAGAAACAGTAACGGTTTGTGGATGTCATTATTGAGAGACTCATATGGGATGGAATACTCTCTATATTATATTATATTATATTATATTATATTATATTATATTATATTATATTATATTATATTATATTATATTATATTATATTATATTATATTATAGAGTTTATTATTGATAAAACAGTACACATTCATGACATATCAGAATTAAACCATAATAACATTTCAAAGCTCAGCCAAGAAAACTTAGTTAGAACAAGCTAGAAGAGGAGTGTGTTGTGGAGGACCTGAGCGGTGACCCCGTCACATCATTCAGTTAAATGGTGAGTAGGAACTTAAGTAACTTACATTTTTACAACATTAAATATATTATATATTTTTTATTTTATATAACTAATTGTGTTGTATCGCTATGCGGTGTTAAAGGCATTGTCGTAAATGTGTGCATGTTTTCTAATGATAACTTAGCCGCTATAATGTTCACATGCTATCTAGGTTAACCTAACTATAGAAATGCAAGTTGCAAGTTGATTTCAAAATATGTAACGCTACACAATGTGAAGGTGTTAAGAAGCTGATAAAACGATTCAGCTGTAAACTTCCTATGTTTGTTTTTGTAGTCAGCCCTTATTTGTAAGAGAAGATCGAGAGGAGGGCTGTGTTCCTCTCCATTCTTCCTCTTATCACCTCAGAGCATACTCTGGGAAAAGGGAAGAGGGAGAAAGCCAAGAGGTCCACACTATCCCATGGAAAAATTTCACTCCTGGTAGGAAACATAATTTTCCTGTTGCCTTTATTTTCCTTCACTAAAACTGTTTTGTTTGTGAAAAACAAATTTTAGGTTTGACAATGTTTTTAGTCATTCAGATTTGGCTGGGAGTTTAATAAGATTTTTTGAGAGGTGCTGAGTTCTCAGACCACGTTTTATATATTTGCTTAGTCAGTCTTAACCCTGTATGTCTTCAAGTGTCAGAAAGACATCAGAAGGTGGACATCACTCTGTGGAACAATGGTGTGGTTGGATTTTACTTGATAAAATATTACAGGATTATCTAAAATCTCACATAGTCTCCCAAAGGTCCACTTTCTTTTTATGAATCCAACGGTGCTCATTTGAACTTGATTTTTTTTTCTTGATAAGCCTTTAATTTATTTGTTGACTTTTGGTAATAGAATTCACAAAGCCTCAAACTCCACACATGACACTAAGAAGGCTCTCCCAGGCCAAATAGCAGCTATTATACAGTATGTAAGTAAACCCTGCTGAAAAGTAGCAGGGTGACCGGCATACCAGCACAAGCATCACAGCATTATGATGCTGGTCACGAGCATCAGCAGGGTGACCAGCATACCAGCACCAGCATCATGGGATCAGCTGTTCCGGTGGTGGGACCACTTGCATTTTTTCTGGTAACTGTGAAAATAACTTGCTCCATCATTTTTAATCATACACATAAGTGTAATACATCATTTTAATCTGTAAAGGGTCTTTATTTGTTAATGTACGCTCACATACTGTATGAATAAAACATTGTGCTTTTGTAAAATAAAGAAAATAAACAGGGTGCGCTTTCAGCTGTTTCAGTTTCCCTGAAAGTCTTTTTGAAACATGTCACTAAAATGAACTGAAACTCAGGTGTTTTGGTGCCATTCTTTATTCATGGCTGTGCTTTTGGGCAAAATTGTCAGTGATCCCACTCGCTTGGATGAGAAGCAATCCCATACATTAATGGTCTCAGAATGCTTTACTGTTGTCATGACACAGGACTGATGGTAGCGCTCACCTTTTCTTCTCCGGACAAGCCTTTTTCCAGATGCCCCAAACAATCGGAAAGAGGCTTCATTCGAGAATATGACTTTGCCCCAGTCTTCAGCAGTCCATTTGCCATACTTTTTCCAGAAGATCAATCTGTCCATGATGTTCTTTTTGGAGAGAAGTGGCTTCTTTGCTGCCCTTCTTGACACCAGGCCATCTTCCAAAAGTCTTCGCCTCAATGTGCGTGCAGATGCGCTCACACCTGCCTGCTGCCATTCCTGAGCAAACTCTACACTGGTGGCACTCTGATCCCGTTCGTTCTTTTGAATCTTTTGCTCTGCATAGCGTATATGAGAGTCACATGAAAAAAGAACGAACGACTTGGACTAGAAGAGTCGTTGAGAAAGAATCGCTCAATTCTGTTTTCTGTGTACCGCACTGCATAACATCTACGGGAGTCAAAAAAAAGGACGAACAACTCGGACTTGAAGATTCATTGAGAATCGTTTCTTTCTGTTTCCTGTACATAACCTACGGAGGTTTTGCGATGATTTGCACATGCGCACCCAGTAGAAAATGAATGAATCACTCTCTGTGATCACTCGTTCTTTTGAGTCACGTTAAAGTTTACACTCAAAAAAAGGAAGCTGGCTATCTGTTACATGTACTAAAATGTAATATATGTTATGTACACAATAATTTCATGTTTCCAAGATGAACATGATTAAATCATGTTGTATTTGCATGAAATTCAACAACTTCACATGTATTAGATTCAATCATGTTGAGATAAACCAAGGACATTAAGTTCTGTGAATTATAATTGAATATTTATCTCTATATTTCACAGCAGTTCATGACTGAAAAGTGTCCTGTCTGCATCTCACTTCAAGAGTTTCCTGACCAACCGCTGTATCTGTCTGTCATATTTAAAAGTCATAACAGACAGTTATAAAGTACAAAACGTTTCTGTTGGTGTTTAATTTTTTTTTAATGATTAAAACTTATTTGTGATGTTTTGAATTTTGTACATCTTCTCAAATTGAGACCTAATTTGTAAGTTACTGCTGGTGTAAAACAGGGTTTTTATTAAATATAGTCTCTGTTTTATCCCGTTTGTCTTATGTTTCCTTTTTTTACAGAATTCTGTTGACCAGGGCTCTTCAACTCCAGTCATGGCTGGCCAGTGTCCAGCAAAGTCTTTAATTCACCAACACCTTAATCCACCCACTGTAGCTGGTAGTAAGTTGAATCAGCTGGCCTGTCCGGATTTTGAAGATCTCTGCTGCCGATATTTTCACTTAAATTTGATTAATTATTATTGCATTGTAGTTACACTTTGAATTAACCAAATTAAATCATGGAAAGAATTTCCACGTGATTCAATTGCTTTCTTTCAGCATTAAGCAATTACTAAATGTATAACAAAATTTACTTGAGTTGGAACAACTTAATTAACTCAAAAATTGGTTGTACCAACCCTATTCATTTATGTTGGATGAACCTTAAAATATGCTGGCTTAACAGGATTAAATTATGTTGGACGCAGTTGTAGTAAATAAGTTAAATAAACCTAATAAATTAATTTGACTGAACCTAAGAACATGACGTTGGGCCAACAAAATTGCTTAATGCTGAAAGAAAGCCATTAAATCATGTGGAAATACTTTCCATGATTTAATTAAGTTCATTCAACGAGTTATTTTTTTGAGTGTAGTTCAAAAAGAACAAATCGTTCATGAACAACCCATCACTAACACAGATCCAGTAAGTTTCCTGTATATGTGGAAGATGTTATGCACTGTACGTTTCTGAAGCTCTACAGAATATTCTGGACAGTGGGAGGAGTTTAGATTTACCTCAGAACAACAGTGAGACTCCAACAAAGAACAGAGAAGGAAGAGAATCCAGCAAGCTATCATGGGTAAGTTATTAAATCTTATGGAATCCTTATTTTGATCATATAAAACTAATATTATTTAATTTTTCCTAATTTTCTCACAAGCGTTTGCCAGTTTATGTGAAACATTGTCATTTAATGTCACTTCCATAGTTTGTTGTTTTGTTTGTTCTAATATACTGCCTTACATAGCTTAGCTCAAACTGGTTAGCTAAGGATGGCTAAGCTAATCCCTTACAGTATGTAGATTACAGATGGTTGTCAGTATCAGCTGTAGTGTACGTACATGCTTATAATATATTTCACCCCATTTTGGATAGCTTCATGTTATGGTAGCTATTTGGTTCAGTTTTTGGTTAGCTTATGACACTGCTAACTATAATGTTATTTAGCACAAACACTTTAGCTCCAGGTGCCTAAAATACTGCCTTATGTAGCTTACAGACAGAGGTGGAAAGAGTACAAAAAAATTTGTACTTAAGTAAATGTACTGTTACTTCAGTGAAATTTTACTGACGTACAAGTCAAGTTACCATTATAAAAACCTCCTCAAGTAAAAGTAACTCATAAAAAAATGTACTCAGAGTAAAAGTTACAGAGTTACTTATTTATTTATTTTTTTTAACAGCAGGCATTCTAGCGTAGTTCAAAAAAGATGAGCAGATATAAATCTCAAACTAGTTGTTTTTAACTGAAGGAACACCTTTGCATAATAAAGCTGTTGTCTTTCTTCTGCTTGAAAATCAAAGTGGTCATTTAAATATGCCGTTACATCCCAGTCTAGGGTTGGGCCGTACAGCAAAAGAATGGTTCAGGGTTCTATTTTAAACTGTATGGAAATGGTGGTATATGGCAGAAAGAACTAGATCCAGTCATTAACTGATGAAATAATTAGGTTTGTATTGCTTTACAAAAAAATACACACACACAACAGGAGGAGGATCAGATTCAGGGTGGACCCAGGCCAAAATAATAAACAAAATGGTATTTATATTTAGTAGCTATATTACCTGCAAAAAAAGAACAACACAAACAAAAATACAGGTACCTTCCCTAACTCCCTAAACCAAAAACAGTGAATAAATTCCCTCTTCCCAAAATAAATGGCAGCCACACTCCTACTACTAGTGAGTGCACAAACATACAGTGAATTTATCTACAAATGTATACAAAGACCAACCAAATCAAAGGGGCAAAGCAATAATCAAAGTCAATGGGAGGCAAAAAGTCAAAACCAGAATACACTACCAAATATCAAAACGCCAAAATCACAATCACTTTCCTCTTTCCCGCGTCTCTCTCCGGTTTATATATGGTGGTGCTGGTTGATGACGTCACTCTCAGGGCAGAAGCGACTGTGTGGAAGGTCAGGTAGATGCCGATGTGGGGCCAGTCAGAAAACCTGGAGTGGAGTCTGGAGCGGCGCGCGACTAGGACACGATACACGTGCGCGCGCAACTCAGCATTTATACAAAGCAGAATATTTGTATTATGTTTGCATTTTCATTGATTTGTTTTACTCATTAGCGAATATGATTTAAAATGTAGCGAATTACAATACTTCAAACAAAACATACTTAAGTAAAAGTAAAATTACAGATTTTAAAAACTACTTTAAAAAGTAGAAGTACACAAAAAACTACTCAATTACAGTAACGCGAGTAAATGTAATTCGTTACTTTCCACCTCTGCTTACAGATGGTTGTGATATTAAGATGTAAATGTAAATCGTAATGCAAAAAGTATAACTCATTGTATAACATTACAGAAGTTGTCTTTATCCATGGTCAATAGTTATAGATGATAATATACAGTAATTTTATTGTTATCATGCTTATGTTGTGACCATGAAAATGATTAATCACCTGTTTTATAGAGACCAAATGCAAACAAGCAGGCAAGATACAGACGGACCAATCACTATGTCATGGAAAACACAGACTCTGCGATTCCTGCCTCCATAAATGTGCCTTCTGTGTATAAGATCATCTGTGTCCCTCTCCCCTCAATCCTGGACATTTACTTTGCTCTAGGTGAAAGAGGTGACGTTTATATGTTTATAAGTAAGGTTACATTTATATGTAATTTATATGTGACATATGTTTATAAATAAGAAAAATACACAGATGTCAGGACATGTCAGAACTACTTCAGGACCCATAAACCTGCAGACCCCTACCTGCAGAACCTGCAGTTCTTTTTAACCAAAACTCGCATTTTAAATTCATTAAATGTAAAGTGATAACTTTCAAGCTTTTTCTTTGCTTTAGTTTCAATGATTACAACTTATATGAACATAAAAAATCCAATATATAAACTTTTTTTTGAAAGGTTTGAATAAATGACTGTCCATACAGTGTAAATATCATGTATCTCTCAGTTTAGTTCAGTACACACAAGGGGGCCATTACAAATTTTTCAGTTCATCATCATCATCATCATTGACACCATAAGCAACAGAAGGTGCTGTATTGAAGCATAAGCATGGAAAGTTGACTGGAAGGGACAAATGTGGTAGGAAAATGTGCACAAGCAACAGGGATATCTACAGCCCTAGCCAAATGCAAAGCTTTGCATCAAAAAAATGATGTCCCACGTGACTTCTGCTACTCACACCTCTGCTGTACTGTAACTGTGTCTCCAGTGGATCCAACAATAATTTAACCTGAATCCTCTAGAGGTTAGTTTTTTGCATTGTCCTGTTTTTTTGTTTGTTTGTTTGTATTACAATGTTTATTTTCAAAACTATCTTATGCAAAAAAAATAATTGTTATTTTGGATCCAGTAACATTTCTAATCTTAATTTATTTAAATTTACAGTCAATTCCAGATGGAGACAGTCAACTCACAAACAGTAGTGATCCCCAAGATTGTATTATGCATTATGCAAACATGTTTTATTCATTGTATTATGTATTACGAAATATTGGAGGGTGCTGTTGACACCCGGGAGCCCTTCCGTTTATGTCTTCACGAAATCAAGGACAATATTGGAATCTTTGAGGGTCCACCTAATACTAGAGTTCTCACATGCAATTCCAGAGGTGTTTTTGTATATTAACTGGTATTGTATTTACATTTGTGATAATCAAGTACAATATTCTTTTAATATTATACTTAATTTTTGTTTAATAATTTTCTTTTAATCTTGAGAAAAGGTAGACACTTTAGGTATTTTAGGTTTTGGGTTTCTTATGTTAAAATGAGAGCCAGCTGTACTACCATTAATTGGTCATAATGTTGAATTTTATTTACTATCAACAGCAATGAAAGACAATGGATACTTCCATGGTGGTCAGATCATGGATATGTGACTTGCCCATGAGGGACAGAGTCCATGCATTCTATCTGAATGTCTTGTATGAATGTCTTCAAAAGGGTCGAGACAATGTAAAGGCCAAAATTGACTTCCGGGTTGGACATCGACAAGATGGCATCATAGAGTTAGTTGAGGCTTAGTGAGGCTTTGAAAACTACCCAAAAAACATTTAAATAGAGTTTTAAGTGAGATATATAATTAAAATAAAAGGGGAGAAACATGGAAACTAGCTGCAAAACTAAGAAAGTCTTGCAGCCTGCAGAAATACATGAAGATGAATCGGCGTGCTCTCTCCCCGGCTCACAAACAAGCGGCCATGAGAGAGACACAGCGAATTCCACCGTGGAGACTATTGACTACCACCGGCAGACGTTCCGCCACGATCAATAGTGGTTAACTTTCAAAGTTTCACAGCCAAAGAACTGATACTTCGACAGGCATGACAGATGTGAGGATTCTCCTGGCAAGGAAAGCGAATCAGCTTTGAAAATGATTACGCCCCAGAGTTGCTGCAGATGAGAAGAGGATATAAAGAAATATGTATGGTAAATGTAAGTAAACTTTAGGACATTGTATCCGGCCCGCTTGAAAGTGCTTTACGAGGATGGAGTTAAGATATATAACTTGGTTGAGGAGGCAATGCAGGATATGACAAAGACTCTCCGTGCAGCCGATCAGCCACCCAAACAACTTTACGGAGCGGATTCAGAGAATGTCATGGCAGAGGAACACTAGGAGCACAGATAAGCAACAGAGAGGACCACCATCATTCAAAGAGAAGTTGCAAACCTTTCGAAGAGTGGACACGTGTCTGACGCCGTCATAAGTTTCGCACAGATGCGTCTCTGCATGAAAGTGGAGTATAAGTGGAGGTGCTGGGAGATTGCCGCATTGTTTTGACGGGCTCGTCGAACGGCGAAGGTATTTAAGACTGTAAGAGGGAGAGAGTCATAAAGTTTGCTTACATTTATTCTTAACTATATAAGCCTAGTTTGAATAGAGTGAAGTTTTGATTAATCGGGAAATGTGACTCGTTAAGCTCAAATGGCCTTTTATTTCACTGCCATCCACAAGGGCCCCTTCTACAGACCCACAAAGAGGGGCTTTCCCTTGGAGCCTGGCAACGGTTCCACCATAGTCATGACAATAACTTCATTTTTGGAAGTTCACTTTATGTTGTTATGTTATATGTTAGATTTAATGATTGTAAAACTGTTCTGGTTCGTTTTGATTAATTGTAAAGCATGAAAATTGCCTCATTTAATGTTAATGGCGTAATTAGTTAACTAAAGAAGGCAGGAGCAGAGGTTGTGTTTTTACAAGAAACCCACCTAAATGATACAGAACATATAAAACTAAACAAAATGGGGTTCAAAAATGTATACTTTTCATCTAATATATCTACGCGTAAAAGAGGTGTGGCCATACTTGTGGCAACCAAAAAGGTGAACTACGAACATATATCTGAGATAAAAGAAAAAGAAGGGAGATTTATAATGATAATTAGGAAAATAATGTCATGTTTTTGGGTGCAAGGCATAAATGCAGAGAATTCAGGTTCTTAAAGGAAACAATGTTTTATTTAAATAAAAGATCAGGGAAAATCAACAAAACAAAGATACTTTAAATGAAAACAAAACTAAAACACAAATAATGACAGCGGGAACCACAAACTAAACATGCAGACATTTACCACGATAAATCAACAGATGCAAGACGCTAAACTGAACTAAAACAAACCATTTATAATAAAACTAATGAGCAACTCGGCTCAGGTGAGCGCCCACGTCACCTGACCGAGATGCAACATGGGAAATGAAGTTTAAACACAAAAGGAGCTACAAACAAATCTCTGGGCGCTAGGCGCCCTCTAGGGGTTACCCCTGACAAATAAAGGGAAATTTAATTAGTCTTTTGAGTGTCTATGCTCCACCTGGCTCAGAGTGGAATTTTTACCATGATGTATTTGATTTAACAGAAATTCTGGTGTGTAGAGAGGACTTTAACACATGTTTAAAGCCCAAGTTGGACAGTTCTAAAAATATCAGGGAATCAAAGTCACTAATTAAAAAAATAGATGGCAGGTGGCTTGTTTGAAATAGGAGTTATAGATGTGTGGAGAGAATTAAATCCTAAAGTCTGGTATTATACCTACTACTCCTATGCCCATATGACATACTCTAGAATATATTACTTTTTTGTTTTTGAAAAACATCTGCATTTGAACATTGTGAACTGGGTATGATGGATATTTCGGATCACAGTCCCATCTTCATGGCGATGGGCCTGGATAAAAAACCTAGATCTACGGTATGGAGAATAAATTCAGATATCTTGAATAATGTTCAAAGCAAGCTACATTTGGAAAATGGGATTAAATCATATTTAGAGATAAATGATAATGGGGAGGTGACACCATCAATACTCTGGGATGCATTGAAAGCAGTGGTAAGAGGTAAGATTATTGCACTCACTACCAATTTGAAGAAACTCAGAAGGCAGAAACTACAAGATCTTGAAATTCAATTAAAAAGATTACAGGAAGAACAAAAAGGTGAAGCAGGACATTAAAAATAGTTAAGGAAATAGATGAAATATACTCTACAGAAATACAAAAGAAGCTCATGTTCTTTAAACAAAGGTATTGTGAAGTAGGAGGGAGGTAATTAAAACTGTTATCGTATAGACTAGAAAAGAAACAGCAGATAGAACTATTAATAAAATAAGAAATACCCAGACAGGGGAAATACTTTGTAAATTTGAGCAAATTCAAAGGAGTTTCGAGAAATTTTATAAAGTTCTTTACTCACAACCTAAAAGTGATAATGATTGGCAAATAAATTCTTTTTTGAATTCGTTAGAATTACCCACTGTAACAAAGGAACAAAACGAATTACTATTGGCTGAAATTACAATGGAAGAGTTGAAAATATCAGTAACAAGATTAAAGGCAGGTAAATCCCCAGGAGCAGATGGCTATTCTGCAGAATGGTACTGTATAAAACCATGTTTGATCACTTGGCCCCAACTTTATTAAAGGCACTCAATTGAGTACAAAAAGGGGAAATTTTACCTTCATGGAGAGAAGCGATAATTTAAATTATTCCAAAGGAAGGGAAAGATAGAATGGAATGTAGTAACTACCGCCCAATTAGTGTTCTAAATGTTGATTATAAGTTGTTCATTTTGGCTCGGAGATTAGAAAAGATTCTTCCAGACCTCATTAACTTAGACCAAACAGGCTTTATCTGCCAAAGGCAAGCAGCAAACAATATTAGAAGAACTATACATATACTTAGTTACATTTCTAACCATAGAGTGGAAGCAGCTCTATTGAGTCTAGATTTTATAACAAGGTAATAGAAATAATTGAGACACTAAATAATAAGCCATATGCAAGAATTAAAATCAACAGAAATTTATCAGATCCTTTTAATTTAGAACGGGGTACAAGACAAGGATGCCCCTTCTCGCCATTATTTTTTGCCCTGTTCATTGAGCCTTGAACAGGGGTTTGGAGAACATAAAATAGCTCTCTTTGCTGATGATATGTTGATCTATATGTCCCAACCTACAAAGTCATTGCCTATTTTATTACATTTTCTTGAAGGATATGAGGCCATATCTGGTTATAAACTTAATGTTACAAAAACCCAAGTATTATCATTTAATTATGAACCACCCAGAAAATTAAAGAGAAGTTTAATCTAAAGTGGGATACTAAGTCAATTAACTATTTAGGAGTAAATATTTCTGGTAATCATTATTTGATTTAAATTACAGTTCCCTTCATAAAAAAATTAATCTGATCTACTCCATTGGAACCTTATTCCTCTTTACAGTTTAAGTTCAAAAGTTGACTCTGTGCGGATGATAATCCTACCAAAATTGTTATATTTATTTCAAACACTTCCAATAGAAATGCCAAATCAACAATTTACAGAATGGCATAAGCTAATATCTAGGTTTCTATGGCAGGGTAAAAAAACCTAGAGTTACATATAAAACATTGCAACTAAGGAAAGAAGCTAGACCTTCAATGCCTTCAGAAGTATTATTATGCAGCTTATCTAAGGCCACTTGTTTGTTGGTGTAGTCCAATATACTCAGCAAGATGAATATAGAGAGAGAGCAATGATGGATGATTTTCCTCTATCTGCCCTGGTTGCTGATACTAAATTAAGAATTAGAACGAGTGAGGAAACAAACCCATGGATTAATTTATTATTTAAAATCTGGCACCAAATAAAGAAAAATTGGTTCCCCCTTTTGTACATACATTAGACCGGGTTTACGGCTGTGACGTGGGGCGAAGCCAATTACACTTTTAACTTTACCTTTTATAAAGTAATTTTACATGAGCTCTTGTTCATGCAACCAATTTTCCGGGTACACCACTGTTGTTTGAATAAAATAAGCTCTTAATCGCTACCACACATCCCCTATCTTACACACTCATTTATAGCTTTGTTCAATAAACAGGGTTTGTAAATGCTAATGATACCTTTAAAGTTATGTAGAATAAACAAACATAACACAGATATAAAACATACTGAATATATGTTTCTAGCATTTTTATTCTACTGGCACCATTAAAGATTGCTTAACTAGTGTCTCTGCTGTATTACTCTTTGTTCTTTGAAAGCCATTTGGAGAACGCATGTGTCCTGGGGTCCTGGGAGATTTTCAAAGTGTGACTTGGTGCCCCCCCAACTCAGGGGGGAAGCTGTCCTCTTTGTTTACAGGGTCGCCAATTTAAACAATGGTTTTAGGTCTAGTTTGAGGCATCTGGCTTTAGTGTAGCTTCAAGCCCAGCAAACTTCCTGTCCCATGCCTGGTTAAGATCCTGCAGCTTAGTTTTACAACCTCTCCTTTATGTTCCCGAATGAGATAAGGTTATTGGGATGGCACCATGATGTCTGGAGAGGAGGTTCTGGAATGTGATCGAGTGTTTGCTCTTAGTTGGTGGTCTGCTCAACCCTACATATCCCCCTTTTGTTCGGTGAGGTTTCCATTGCGAACGTCAGCGGGCACTGAAAGAAGAAGCAGAGAGAAAGAACAGGCACACACAAGGTACAAACAACAACTCCATCACCAACTGAATCATGGTACATAACCTAATTAGTTCGTATGGTTGGGTTAAGAACACTTAAAAGAATGTAGGGGTGCTTCTCTAGGCCTTCTCTGAAACGGGTTGTCTATTGATTGACCATGGCTTTTCCAACAATTTACTTCCACTTTCCGTGAAGGGGGATAACCTAATTTGGGAGCTGGATTGAAACTCAGTTAAGGTAGTTCCCTGATGAAAGAGCGAGAAAGGGAAAACGCAAAGGAAAGGGAAAATGTCCAGAAGGACGCAAAAAGGTTAAGACAGCAAAACCAGTGTCACATGTGTGGAGCCACTCCTCTCTATTAGAGGTTGGGCCTAGCAGTGTAGCCCAAGGAGGGTGATTGGATATTGTGCTTACACCAGTAAACTAAAAAGGAAAAACTGTGTATACCTTCCTAGAAGGACTAAGCTGTGTTAGTGTGGTGAGAGGTATAGGACAGTTGATCTGTGTCAGTGGTTTGTTCTTCTCCCTTTTCCTGTCAGTTTGGGAAAACTCATCCATCATTCTCATAAGTTCTAGAGAATGGAAGCATGGTGATGTCTTTGTCTCAGTTGTGGCTTTGGTTTGAGCTGGTTTAGCTTGGAATCTTGGGTTTCTTCGTTGATTCCTTGGGCTGGTTGCTCCAAGATGTGTTTTGTAATTTTCTTTGGAGATTACATTAGATTTACCCGAGCTTTTTCCTTTTGCGCTCGGCCAGTTTCATGACTTCTGCCACTGACCTTCATGAGATATGGATGATGGTTGTTGTGAAAAGAGAGTCTTGAAGTTCTTCCATGTCTGTTTCATTCTGAGTGCCGAAGTGTGCTGGCATGAGTCGGCTGTAGTGGGCTTGCGAAGGTTCATGACGACCTTGTCTCATTTTCAGAGCAGCCACTAGTCTTTGTTCTAACTCAGAGTCGGCAACTTCTGTGATGATGGCTTCTCGGAGCAGATAGTAGTCAGTCTTCGTGTGAGCAGGCTGCCAGTGTAGGAGGCCAGCTTCAGAGCTGGATGTTGTTCAGAGCAGATAGAATCTACCCTAGTCAGTGATGTGGAGTCTCAGTTCTAGAAAGAGATCGATGTCTCATAGATAAACGTGGATGTCTTGGCTGCCTGGCATATGCAGCGTGAACTTGTCTACGCCGTGTGATGTCCTGTGGTTGGAGAGACTAGGTTCTCAGTGTTCGGACGTGATGTAGGGTTCTTTGGAGGGTGCTGCGGGTTGCGTCGACCCCGCCCCGTCACTTCTTCCACTACGTGTCGGTCCAAGAACAGGCGACCTGGTTTTGCTCAGCAGGGGTGAGATGGGTGCATATCGTTTCCTCGTGGCACCATTCACAGGCAGACTTGAGTTCCTCTGTGACGCTGTAGGAGTCTTCTTTACTATGGTCCAGCTGTCGCATTGAGGTAGCTGATCTCGTTACTTGCCTTGTCCAGGTGAGTTTTGAGGGCTTGAATTCTGCCGTTTTTCTCCCTGGGGGCAGCCCTGGCATTTCTAGCAGCGTTCTGCGTACCGTAGCCTTTCGGCGAAATCAGCGTAGTCTGCCTTGCCTTGTTCCCTTTCATGCATAGTAGTTGCCAGGGTTTCTTGGTTATTTCCACTTTGTCTTGCTCTACCTCGTCACCCCCTTTCTGTCGCTCCTGAGCTTCCAGTTCCAGCTGCTTAATGCGTCGTTGTACGTGTGTGAGCTTCTGCTGGAAGGTGGGGGCCTGCCTGTCGCTCAGCTTGAGGGATGATGAGTGTGTGACGTAAGGAGCTGGTGATTTTGGACAGTTCATTGGGCTCATAGCACTGACTTGGGACTTGTCTTATAAAGCTTGTTAAGTTGTCATCCAGCTGGTTCTGTGTCTGGTGCTTTAGTGTTTCGGTGGCCTTAGGTAGGAGGCTGTCGGTTGCAACACTTAGCGATGTCTTCAGATCTTCATAGCGACTGACATGGTCTGCGGTGTGAGACATGTTTTGACGGGGTTCTAGAACCACTACTGACACAGATGTTATGTTTGAGGAATAAGAAACAAACAAAACAACACAAAATAGGGCGAACAGATGTGTGACTGAGGCTAAGTGTGGTTCTCTGTGACTGTGGTCCACTGGTGGGCGTGCTATTAACTGGGAGTCTCTGTGGGAAGAGCTAGAACACAGTTAGCACAGTTAGAGAACAGAGGCAGAAAAGAAGAACACACCAAGCAAGGGATAGAGTGGTAACGATAAGCTTCCATTTTCCTATAAGAGGAGGTTCTCTTTTTTTGTAAGGAAAGGTTACAACTGATGTTAATCAGAGAAAACAAAAAAACAAACCGAATCTGCATTTCTGACAGCAGATGCTGTTCAATACCAAATTTAATTCCCCCTTTTGTTTTTTATTATTAAAGGGGTGCTCCTAAATAAAGGGGTTTTGAAGTGGGGATTTCTCTGTACCATGACTGCGATTGTTATTTCCAATTTCCTCTAGGTGAAAGAAGACAATAACAATGACAGTACTGGTTTACTCAGCAGTTGGGTTGACAACCATACACAAATGCTTCTAGATGCGTCTTCAATTTTATGGACGGTTTTCTAATTGACCTGCTTTAGCCGTGGATTAGTAGGATTTTGGCAAGAAAAGGGAAGGTACAGTGGGAGTTAAAGCCTTTGAACCTAAGAATTCGCGTTTCAAAATATGTTATGTTTCAAAGGTCTCTGCTTTGTGACTTTAACAGGTACAATCCTATCATAGCAGCAGTAGTCAAGCTAGAAGAGGAAACTGAGAAGAAGAGAAGAAGATAGTGTGAGTTTTCTCCCAGAGTTAGGATACTTAACAGGGTTGAACGAGTGGTGGTATTACTGGTTCAATACATTTAGGCGCTTGGTTTGCTGTTTTAGGGGAAAACAACCAACCTAAGTATTGAGAAGACCCTAAGTTTCATTTGGGGTTTTGCTAATTGGATGGGCTGATACGCTTATCCACTAGGCTCAGTGATGAGCTGGGTTGATTCAGTCGGAGCTCAGTGGTAGGGTCCTCCGTCTGAGCGCACCAGGTGAGCTCCTGTAAGGTCTTACCGAACACTCATCCCACCGTATTGCTGTGAACCGCTCAAACAGCCTGTGGCTTTTAGCACAACCATGCAGATTTTGGGGAAGGCATGTCAACGACTAACTGGATAGACGAGCGAATGAGCTAAACCTAGGGTCTACCCATCAATAGCCACCAGGTGGTGCGCCCAAGTCATCGCCCAGTAAATTTTGTTGACTCCTTCTCCACTGCACGATTGCTGATGCCTGCTGCGTGCTCACAGTGCAATACTAGGACAGAGATATTCGGTTTCCCCCCAGCCGGCACCAGGTTACGCCAGAACGGATGACTCACGCACTGTAACTCACCGTGAGGACAACCGTCACTACACTAGTCAAGCACTAGGGAAAGCGCTATCAACTCACCAGACTTAAGCGAAATTAAACCTATGCGGTTTGGGCTCAGTTAGTGAACTGAGTGAGGACAAGTAAGTTCTAGTTGATAGGGAGAAAACATTTTTAAATTTTGATTTCAAATCATGAATTGTAGCTAATTATGGAGCTTAAATTAGCAGTAAGATTGATATGATCAACTTTTAATTAACTTGATCGATCATCCATTATCGAATTAGGGATCCAACTTTAATTAATTACTTAATACAATTTAAAAATTTCAAAGTCATAATGATGGTTCCCGATCAGGTTTGAATTGTTTATTATCAAAATTATACAAGTAGTTACAGTTAAGTTAATCCACCAGTGTCTGCACGATAAATGCTAAAACTATAATGTATTAAATTTAATTGAAAATTTGGAATAAAACAATTAGAAAATTGTCAACATTCAGTATGTCATCAAAATTTCTAAAAGTAGTTTTTATTAACACAAAAGCAAGTTTCAAAAAACAAAAACAAAAAAAAAGAGAGCATAGCCATGGTAAACTGCCACAAAGTTCGTTTTGTGAATGGAATGTTGCCTCCTGCATGTGACTGACTCTCAGGACTCACGAGTGCTGATGATGATGGATGCTGGCGGAATCCGTGTATCCGTGAAGTAATAAGGAGTGGGTCAGAAAAGAAAAGGGGAAAAGACCCACTGATGTGAGTTAAAGTTAGATGTAAAGAGGTTAGGTCACCTTAACAACTTTCGTGCAGTGCATTCACAACTGAAAGATGCTACGTGCTAACCCCGAGCCTTCGATGCTACTAGCATGGATGCTACATGCACATAGGCTACATTGTAAACATGCTAGGTTTGCTAACTAGTGTAGCTTATGCTAGGCTTTGTTTAAAACTGACTATAGATGGCGCTGGCTGACCGCGCATGCGCACTAAAAGTTATCCCGGAGGAGGTTGTTTAGAGTTTCCGGGTCACAGTCGCTATGGTTACGTACACCGCTTAAACGAGCGTGCTAGTTCAACAGTTATAAGTGGTCAGTGAAAACGGCAGCGCGTTTTACACTGAACAACTCGAAACACATTAGTAACTCTTTATAGCTGAATGACTTCGACTTCACTCAATAGAATGAGGCAAACAACTTGGCTGTCAACACACTTAACACCACAATGTTGCGGAGATCTCGGCGGATCTCAGCCCTTTGTCAGACACAACATAACATAAGACGCACAAATAAACATGGCTTTTAACCACACAATTTCCTTGATCGCAACTTACTGAAATGCGCTTGGACGCTCTCTCTGAGCACCGTGTCGCTAGTTTCCGCGAATCATGAGGTATCGAGACTAGTTAGCTACTCTAAGCTCGGTACCGGGGCATAGATGAATTTGAAAGTGGAACACGCACAGACAGATTCACTATGGGAGGCCTCTTTAAAAAGAGAAGGGGCAAGGAACACGCTTACACCTCTCTTGGTGCGCTTTTATATAGCGACTTGGTCCGTCTCAGCAGACAATAGTCAACCTTTATAGCGGAGCTTAAAAGTGGAACACGCACTTCCAGCTCGCTATGAAGGCCTTATAAGAGAAAGAACAATGAACATACTTGCTCTTCTCTCGATGCGCTTTTGTAGCGACATTACTGCAGTTTAAATAAAAAGAAAAAACACAACTCGCGTTGCATTCCAATCATTCATACCGCGGTGTGCCACGAAACAAGTATGTACAGTGGAACCTCGGATTGCGAGTAACGTGGTTTACGAGTGTTCCACAAACCGAGCAAAGATTTTAAATAATTTTTAATTCGGAAACCGAGCAAGTATTAGTTTACGAGCACCGAGTATCATGCTTCACATATGCGACTCTTATTTTGACACCGAGCGTCACTCTCTCACCTTACCCCCCCTCCCCCTCCCTTCTTCCCCCCACGGCTTCAAACACAGAAACTCTGCTCGTGCGTGCACAAATTGACACTGAAACACACGCACACGCACAGACGCTCTCTCCCCTTTTCACCCCTCCCGGCTTCACAAAGACACAGAAACTCTGCTCTGTCGTGATTCTTTTCAAAGGTAAGGTGCTGGCTCATTTATTTTTTATTTTTTACTTTACAGCAGTGAATGCGCAGCAGTGAGTGCCTTAGTATGCGCTCACGCCAAGTCAGAGAGATTTCTTTTTTTCCTGTTAAAACGGTGTTTCCGTGTTTGTGTGTGTGTGCGTTTGTTGTGAAACTTAAGTGATTCCTTTAGTATGCGCTCGTACCAGTCTCGGTTATTTTCCGTTAAACCGGTGTTTCCGCTGTGTTTATGCGCTTGTTGTGAAACTTAAAAAGTGTGTCTGTTAATATATGCTCATGTCAGTCTCAGAGAGATTTATTTTTTTCCTGTTAAAACGATGTTTCTGTTGTGTGCGTGTGTGTGTGTGTGTGTGTGTTTGTTGTGAAACTGTTGTGAAAAAGTGAGGTGGGGAGAGGGAGGAGGAGTGTTACTGTGTAAAACGAGGCGAGTGAAGGGGCTAATTCCACACACACACACACACACACACACACACACATGACGCGTGCGCGCACCAATGGAAACACTTATGTCAGGATTTATTTGTACTTTTTTTTAAAGGTAAAGTGCAGATTAATTTGTTTTTATTTTCATTTTATAGATTGTATTAATTATTTTTATGTATTTATTTTTGGGGGCTGTGGAACGAATAATTTGAGTTTTCATTATTTCTTATGGGAAATGATGATTTGGTTTAAGAGTGTTTTGGAATACGAGCCCACTTCCCGGAACGAATTATGCTCGTAATCCAAGGTTCCCCTGTATACAGTATCGGAAAACTCTGTTTCTCTGTCTCTAATCTATTTCCGGACAATAGAAGAGATACAGTAAACTGTCTTGGTTGTATGAATTTTTAAGCCAAACAATGCCCTCTTTCATTCTCCACCAATATATGTAGTATTTTAAATGGGGAGACAATGCTCTGCACATTATCCACCATTTATGCAGGGTTTCAGCTCTGGTTCAGAGTGTTTGCTCGTAGTTGGGGGTCTGCTCAACCCTACAACTACTAAAGGGAAAGTATGGGCTCAACCAGAGTGACTTCTATAGATACCTTCAAGTAAGACATATGTTGAATGTAATATTAAATTAGAAGTACTAGAAATAGTGGAGACAGGAATAATAAAGGTCATCCTGTCAGTGTCGAAAGCTCAGCCATGCAATAAGATCATTTCTAAGTTATATAATGGATTTCAGCAAACCGTACAGGAGAACACATTATATGTCAGAGACATATGGAATATGGAAGGAAATCTAAATATTTCAGAGGATAATTGGGGGAAACATTGCAAATCACAATGGGAGTCAACAAGCTCAACAATATGGAGAGAATTTGGTTGAAAGAATGTCATTCGGTTCTTTATTAGCCCAATACAGAAAATACAATAGTAAAAGGAAATAGGAAATAGTACTGACTGCTGGAGAGAGTGTGGGGAAAGGCAAGCTAACCATTATCATATATTTTGGGCCTGTCGAAAATTAACCCCATATTGGTAAGATATTAAAAAAGGAATTTGGAAGCTGTTTTTGAAATAGAGATCAATTTAAAGATCACAATTAAAGATGTGAATCTTTATATTTTGGTAACATCATTCTAGATGGTGGAAACAATAAGAATAGAAAACTGATGTTAATTCTTCTTACAGCAAGAGCAATGGATTGATACCATACGTAATATATATGTAATGGAAAAACGGTCCTTCTTATTGAGAACTCAAATGGATAAAATTTTTCAGATCTGGAATAAATGGATGGAGTACATTAAACCAATACGCCCAGACTTTTCCTGAATTGTAACAATTGCACTGTAGGCAATTACGCACAAATTAACATCTGTCGTAAAAGCTCTCTTTAGAACTCGAACAGGCGAATGAATATCTAGAGTCAGCACTTCGTTATAGCTTAGGTAATGTAGCTCCAGTTAAAAGGAAAATGATTAGAGATAAGAAACTTGCTCCTTGGTATAATGACCACACACGTGCTATAAAACAAACCGCTCGAAAATTCGAACGCAAATGGCGGCAAACTAAATTGTTACTATTCAAAATAGCTTGGAAGGAGAGGATCCTGAACTATAAAAAAGCTCTCAGTGATGCTAGATCAACGTATCTCTCCACTCTTATAGAAAATAACAAAAACAACCCAAGATTTCTATTTAATACCATAGCTAAATTAACTAAAAACAAGACCACTGCAGAAATCTCCACAACAACATCATGCAGTAGTGAGGATTTCATGAACTTTTTCAATAACAAAATCATAAATATAAGGCAAAAAATTCAGGCTTTAAAACCAGACAATTTAAGTGATACAGATGATAAAATAACCACATCACATCAGAATTTAAAACACTTTACTCCCCTTGAAGGGAGAGAAGTAATTTCACTCATCTCTTCTGCAAAATCGTCAACCTGTGAATGAGATCCTATACCGACACATTTTCTCAAACAGATAGTACCAGCAATAATAGAACCCCTGTTGAAAGTAATTAACTGTTCACTCAGTAGTGGGTATGTTCCCAAATCCTTTAAATTAGCCGTTATTAGACCGCTAATCAAGAAACCTGACCTTGACCCCTGTCTGCTTTCTAATTACAGGCCGATATCAAACCTTCCCTTTATCTCCAAGATTTTGGAAAAGGTAGTATCACAGCAGCTATGTTCACATCTACATAGAAATAGCATTAATGAACTTTATCAGTCAGGATTTAGGCCTCATCACAGCACAGAGACAGCACTCGTTAAAGTAGTAAACGACCTCCTATGGGCCTCTGATCAGGGTTGCGTCACTGTACTTGTGCTACTGGACCTCAGTGCAGCTTTTGACACCATTGATCATAGTATTCTCCTTCACAGATTAGAAAAGGTAGTAGGAATTAAGGGAACTGCCCTCTTGTGGCTCAGATCCTATTTGACTGATCGTTATCAGTTTGTAGATTTAGATGGTGCCCATTCCTCATGTTCTCAAGTGGAGTTTGGTGTTCCACAGGGCTCAGTTTTAGGCCCACTGCTTTTTTCCGTTTACATGGAAATCTCGTCGCATGGATGCCCCGTGTGGTCTGCCTGGATTTGCATGGTGGCTGGGGATGGTTTCCATTAAGACTGTCCTATCATCGATTGATGCTCTGTGACTTCAGTTGTTCGATAGCTCAGGACTGGAATCTCCTACAGTCTACCTGAGCCTCCAGGAACAAACTGGACTCCTTTTAATTTTAATTTTTAACACATCTCTTGTTACACTGAACTTCCAGTATACATTATTAAGTTGATCAATCCCTGCTATCCGTTATCACCCAGATGAGGATGGGTTCCCTGTTGAGTCTGGTTCCTCTCAAGGTTTCTTCCTATTACCATCCCAGGGAGTTTTTCCTTGCCACCGTCGCCCTCGGCTTGCTCATCAGGGACAATCTTATCATTTTGATTCATACACATTGCATACAGACTTACTTCTTTTTATTGTGTAAAGCTGCTTTGCGACAATGTCAATTGTTAAAAGCGCTATATAAATAAAATTGACTTGACTTGACTTGATATGCTTCCTCTGGGCAACATAATTCGTAAACATGGTATTAGTTTTCATTGTTATGCTGATGTCACACAATTATATGTCTCAGCAAAACCAGATGAGAAAAACCAGTTTGCTAAAATTGAGCAGTGTGTGCAGGACATAAGAGATTGGATGTTAATTAATTTTCTTCTGCTTAATCCTGATAAGACAGAAGTTCTGGTCATAGGACCACAAGTAGCTAGAAGTAGGCTTTCTGATCACACTGTAACTTTAGATGGCCTTTCTGTTCCATCAAGTGCAACAGTAAAAGACCTTGGTGTGATTATAGATTCCAGCCTTTTGTTTGAAGCACATGTAGATAATATTACCAGGATAGCTTTCTTTCACCTTAGAAATATTGCTAAGATAAGAAACATATTGCCACTAAATGATGCAGAAAAATTAGTTCATGCCTTTATCACCTCTAGGTTGGACTATTGTAACGCCTTACTGTCTGGTTGTTCAACTAGGTGTATAAACAAGCTTCAGTTGCTTTAGAATGCAGCAGCGAGGGTCCTCACTAGAACCAGAAGATACGAGCACATCACCCCTATCTTATCTACACTGCATTGGCTCCCTGTGAAATTTCGCATCGATTTTAAGATACTACTTTTGACGTTTAAAGCACTAAATGGGCTCGCGCCACTGTATTTGAGTGAAATGTTGGTGTCTTACGATCCGCCACGCCTACTCCGATCAAACAATGCAGGCTGCCTGTCAGTACCACGTATTATTAAAACTACAGCAGGGGGCAGAGCTTTTTCTTACAAAGCCCCAAAGTTATGGAATAGTCTTCCTATTAATGTTCGGGACTCAGACACAGTCTCAGTGTTTAAGT
>JAAGKR010000267.1:0-130957 GCA_011419295.1 Clarias macrocephalus
CAGTGAAAAATTGGGTTTGAAATCTTTAGACAGGCAGCCGTTCCTCATGAAGCACTTTGTAACATGCATCCACCCATGCCTTTAAAAGTACAGGACTTGGATCAGTATGTTGTTGTGGGCTATCAATAGCATTAGGTAATCTTGTTTGGCCTCCGGTTTAATCCAGGATCAGTTAAGAATCTGTCTTAAGTGCTAGATCTTTTTTTTACAAGCATCTGGTAATGTTTTATTTTCCCTTGAAGCACTTTTTGAAACACAAACTGTAAACTGGTACAAATTGTGTGAGTGACTGTAGAAGAGTATTTCATACACCTAACTCTCAGACAGTGTATTTCTTAAAGCTTAGTCGGTTTAGTGACCCAAACAGTGTCTGGCATGGGAGAGTTCACCCTGTGACATAATATAATGGCTGTGTTTTGACCCTCTGATTGTATGTTTTTTCTGCAGATGAGGAGGCGAGTGTGTTTAAGTGTTCAGTGTCACGGGAGACGGAGTGCAGTCGTGTGGGGAAGCAGTCCTTCATCATAACACTGGGCTGTAACAGTGTGCTTCTGCAGTTCGCCTCCCCCACAGGTAACCCTCTCTGAGTCTGCTGGCCCACACAGCACCAAAAAAAGTGTTTTCCTGGAGCTTTCTGTGGAAAGTTTAACTTGTTTTTGAAGAATGTGTACATGTGAGCACACAACAATGCAGTAAGGTATTGTTAAAACGTATATATGAGGATACTTTGAGCATTGGTGGCTCAGTGGTAGGTTTCTCGCCTGCCATGCGGAAGTCTCGTATTTGTTTCCCAGCCAATGCCCAAAGCCCAGTCACTGGATGCAGTGCTGGTCCCAAGCCCAGATAAATTGGGAGGATTGCGTCAGGAAGGACATTCGGTGTAAAACCTGTGCCAAGTTGATGTGTGGATCGAACGGTCCACTGTGGTGATCTCAACTGGTGCAGCTGAAGGACTAACAACATATATGAGCATACTTGACTTAAGTTGAGCAAGATTAATGTAAAGCTCTGTAACTTGATTCAAACTTCAGTTTGTGATCATCACACCTATGTCTCTTCTCCAAACTACGTTATTTAATCAAGCAATTGTCTAGGATGTTTTTGTAGGCTAATGCTTCACTTGAAAAACATAAACCAAGGTCTACAAACTAATGGTTTGTTGAAGGTTTAAGTGGGAGATCTCAAGTGTCATGCACATGGCCCTAACCTCAACATCACTGAACACAATTGGGATAAATTAGAATGCACTTCAGACCTCGTCTGACAGCAGCACCTGACCTCATCCATGCTTTTATGTCTGAAAGAGCACAAATCTCCACTCTGAATTCTACTGGACAGCCTTGCCATAAGAGAGGGGGGGGGGGGGGGACTAAATCTCTAAAAGTGATGTCCATGCATAGGTGAAAAACACTTACTACAGATTCGAGAAACAGCCTTGATACAGAACATAAGTCATTTTGTTACGTGTTGTGTATGTACAGTATAGTGACTTCTGAAACTCCATGTACAATAAGAAACAAGCACACATGGCTCTGATGGTCGGGTGTCCTCAAGCATTTCGCTGTATAGTGTATTTGCATCTGGTTTCATCTCTTAACTTGCTGCTGCTTTGGTCAATTACAGATTTCTCCTCATTCTACAATCTGCTGAAGAACTGTCGTGGCCATGTGAATGATCACTCAGTGTTCAGTGAGAGGACTGAGGAGTCATCAGCTGTACAGTACTTTCAGGTGATAAAAAGTCTGTGGGTTTTTGCATGTGTGTTTGTGCTTTACAGTGAGCTCCAGAATTGGCACCTTTTTGATAAGGCATGAAAAAATAAACCTCTGTGCAGTGAAACTCCATCCTTCAACTGAAACAGTTGATTCAAATAAAAATAAAACGTACCCGAAACGTACATTACCCTTTTTTCCATTAATAGAAGCCCTGCATGCAGGACTTTCTTTAGGCTCTTTTTTATTTTTTATTTTATTATTATTATTTTTTTGGGCCAATGTCAGATAAGTTGGTCTTCTGTGTGTAATGCTTGATTAGAGCAAGGAATCTGGATCACTCCTCAATACAAGGTCCCTCCACCTCCCTTATAGTCCTGAGGGTCTCTGGTGCGGGGATCTCTTCAGCTGCCTTTCAATGTGGTTTTGGTTGGAGGACGGGATTAGTAGTCTGTCAGATTTTCTGCTGAATTGATTTTCAGTGCATTTGGTCATATATGCCCTACCCAGCTGTAGCTTCACACCTGACGTTCATGATGCATATCCTTCTATACAAAGATTTCCAGGAGAATAAAAAGTAACAAATGTGTAATGGAACATGGTTCTGTTGTATTTTAAGCTTCTAAGGGGGGGTGGGGGGGGAGACTTGACGCATCGAGTATAGGGGAAAATCGTTTAGAAATTTCAGGGTGAGAGCCAAGTCAGTTTTCTGAGCTTTGTTTTTGTTTTCAAACCTTGCAATATTAAGTAAGTAGAACTATGTTCTTGTACATGTTCTCTTGAGACTGTTGGACAGTCTTTAAAATATACTAAACTTCTCTTTTCTCCATTTTGTGTGATTCTTCAGTTCTATGGCTACCTCTCCCAGCAGCAGAACATGATGCAGGATTATGTTCGAACTGGAACTTATCAACGAGCCATTCTCCAGAACCATACTGACTTCAAAGATAAGGTATTTCATTCCTCATATACACAAATGCACACTCACTGTCCACTAACTTATGATGACCTGCACATTCTTGCAGTTATCTAATGTAATTATGGTTAATTATGTTGCAACAGTGCAAATAATCATGCAGATACAGGTTACAAGCTTCAGGTGATGTTCACATCAGGATGAAGGAAAAAGTCCAAACTAATTTTAACCATGGCATTTTTGTTGCTGGTTCGAATTCCAATCTTCAAACTTCCAATCTCCTGGGATTTTTGTACACACATTTTTACACAGAATGGAGCAGAAAATAAGCAGCGGATTAACAGAGGATCTGCAAGCAGAAACATCTTGTTGATGAGAGAGATTAGAGGACAATGGCCAGACTGGATCTGAGCTGACAGGACGCTCATAGTAACTCAGATAATCAGTCTTTACAACTGTGGTGAGCACAGAAGCATTTCTGAATGTACACATCAAGCAACAGCAGAAGACCATGTCAGGTTACATCCTTCCTCTAAACTTCAGCAGTCCGTGTTGGTTGAACTTGTACCTCTGATTCCTGCTCTGCCCTTAGTTGAACCTGATGAGTACTCAGACCAGTTCTGTGAGTTGCCTTCATTATATTGTACAGAAATTAATGTCCTTAACGGTTTCACCACGTAATCATGTAACACTTAAGGAACATCACATTCAGAACTTTTCTCAATGTTGGACCAGGGACTGCTTTTTAGAAATCAACTGCGTACTCGCTGCCTTGCAGCTGCTTCTCTTTGGATTATGAGGTGGGGCAAAATAAGGGAAGAGATTATAGCCGTAATCATATTTTTCTAGTATCCGTTCAGTATGAAATGTGTAACATGTCGGCTTTAGTCAAGCCTTGTAGGTTATTTTTGGTTATTGTTTTCGGCTAAATTATATTGTTTTTCTGCTTGTGATGATTATTTTTTTATTTAAATACATACATATGTACGTACATAAACTTTTTTCTATCTTTCAAGCTAAGTCGAGGCTTAATTTATTTTCTTCCTGTACATACATCTAGTTTTTCTTGCTGAGCAGCAGTGACACTGATTATTAGTTTGCTGATGAGGTGTGGTGCCACTCCTTTTTTTTCTTTCATGGCTCAGCTTATGTTCTCTTACAGTCTTTATTTACTGATGCCTCCTGTGTAAATCTCTTGCCTGTAGTAAATTTGTCTTGCGTTGCTGATGAACTGCTCTCGGTACTGAAGTAGACTTGCAGTCTTTGTTTTTGAAATGCCCCCCTTTTTTTGGTTATGAACGTTTGTTTTAGTGTGTTTTCACAAGAGATGCAGTGTTCTGAAATCCCTGATTATTTTTGCAGGAAGAATTAACGATAAATACCAGCTTAATCTTCTGGTTTGCATGTTTGTTTTTCTTCTGTTTGTAGGTGATACTAGATGTGGGATGTGGCTCAGGGATCCTGTCGTTTTTTGCAGCTCAGGCTGGTGCGCGTAAAGTGTATGCTGTGGAGGCCAGCACCATGGCTCAGCATGCAGAGGTGCAGTGCCTTGCACACTTCCGTTCAGTCTATTTGTCATTTTTAACCCAATAAATCAGTATCTTCATACAAGTGTACAAATGGATATCTGGACATATATGTATGTGTTGTTAGGTTTTGGTGAACAGTAACAGGTTGACGGAGCGTGTAATAGTAATCCCCGGAAAAGTGGAGGAGGTCACCCTGCCTGAGCAGGTGGACATCATCATCTCTGAGCCCATGGGTTATATGCTGTTTAATGAGAGAATGCTGGAGAGCTACTTGCATGCCAAGAAATTCCTCAAACCGAATGGTTAGTAGTGAGTCTGTTCGTTTTCATGTTCAGGGTGATGGACTGTTTACTGTAAATTGCTGACGTTGTGTTAAATTAATGTTTTTAGGGAAAATGTTCCCCACTATCGGAGATGTCCATCTCGCTCCTTTCACAGACGAGCAGCTCTACATGGAGCAGTTCACCAAAGCCAACTTCTGGTGAGCAATTTTAGTGAGAACTAATCAGTTTTCATCCAGACTGCGTACTTAAACATGGTGCAGCATAAAGAGTGAGTTCTCATATGAATTCTGAGGTTTAGCACATTATAAAGTCTGAGGTTTCCACTGACCTGCAACCTTCTATCATAGTTCTTATCGCTTGCTTCCTGTGCCACCACTGTTTGGTCATGTGATCAGTGCTTAACATCACTCTACCCCTATCATACACTAAACCCCTTCCATTTGAATTGAACCTTGGCATATGTAGAACTACACAGCTAGTCTATTATTACTGAGTGAGCTAGTGACAGTCATGTTCAAAGAGAAACTGATTTGACTATCGACTCAACTGCAGGATGTGAATTATGGTTTGCGGGTCATTTTCCTTTTTTTTTTTTTTTTTGTAGGTGTGAGCTGCTGAACTGAGCCAAAGTAAAAGCCATAGTGCATAAATGCATAAATTCCATATACTCTGTTGCTTCATAAGTATGTTCGTGCAGAAAATGTTCCTTCAAAAAGATTGAGTGAATAAGCTGGAAGGGCTTTCCTAATATTTAATATGAAATTTCTATCTTGTGTTGTGTGTATGTTAATATATTAAAATTATGTAGTTTTGCTCCCTCAATAGTGGTAACGCATTAGATTTCACTACTTGTAATAGCAACAATTTTTTGTGACAGGCTACTAAAGTGCATACTTGTTTTTTGCATTAATAAGCTTTTAAAAATAAGGCTGCATAAACTGCAAATATGACCAATACAAACAACATAGAATACAGGACAGCAGCACAGTTTCATCCTGTGTTTTGTGCTTTTTAAGGTACCAGCCATCTTTCCATGGCGTGGATCTGTCTGCACTGAGGGGAGCTGCAGTAGACGAGTACTTCAGACAGCCAATTGTGGTAAACACAGTATTATTAACTGTTAAGCCACGGTGTGCATATATATTATTCAAGTTTTAGATGTAAGCATGGGAGGCTAATGCAGAGTTGGAACAGGGAATGAAGTGAGTGTGTGGGCGTGTGCATGTGAAGGCATATGCTTGTTCTCAGGAGGGTTGCTGTAGGAGCGGCTGCTGCTTTGTCACAGGAACTAGCCTGGGCGTGGGACGATGTATTTGAGAGCCTGATATTTTCACACTGATTAAGAAATTACAGTCTTACTTGACTACCGATTTGTTTAACTATTAAATAATTCAAATACAATACAAAAAAGACAAATTACTAAATTGCTGTACTTTAATTGCAGCGTTTTGCCCTTTTTTATAAAAAAAAATCTATTTTTACAGATTGTCAAATCTGCTGTCCTTCATTTATTTATTTATTAGGCATGTTGTGGGCCATCTCAGATCCTAATGGTAGACTTATGTGAACATGGGTGGCAATGAGACTATTTGCTTAATCAGAGCTGATCTTTACTAACCATGCCTTAATGTACCTTATAATACCTACTGTGTCTGCTGTGAAATAATCATATTCTGCTCTGCTGGATTATTGGGGGGTTGTCAAGACATTTACTGCAGTTTATTAATAATTTCCAGGTAGGTTATAAAAAAAGCTTTATTTACCTAGCATTCATGATTCACTAGTTGTATGCAACCACACACGTCTATGTGAATTAAGGGAGTTAATTAATTTTTTTTTTTATTATTATTTTTTAAATCAAACTGATGTCTACCAATGACCATTCGGTTCCATATCATGATGCCTAGATGCCAATTCAGTTTGTATTGCAGTTTCGTTAGCATGACAGTATTATAAATATCTCGATTCAATATATATATTTTTATTGTTATTTTGTTACAATTGTAAACAAATTTGGCAAATAATTTGCTTCTACCACACAGTAGGGTGCTGTGTTGCTGCAAATGTGAACAATATAGCTTGCTACCTGCAGGGATATAGAGGAACAGCAACATTTTACCAACTCAAATGCAGTCATATGTAAAGGAAAAAAAAATATTTGGAAGAAAATCGATTTACACTTAGTGTGCCTGCAAATTGGTACATTAATTGCCACACAAAAGATTGCAATACATAACCGATTAGATCCCTACCCTACCTCCAAATTGTATGCCTACATTTAAATGAAAAACATGATGCCCCGTTTTACAAATCTTTTTTTTACTCAACAAGCATTGAGTTTGAGTCGGAGTTTAGTTTCAGATGGAGAGGCAAATTTTCATTTACAGCTTAATGTTATTCCTGAATTACACTAATGCTCTGAATGTTTTGCTCCTTTTATTGGTGTAATATGGGTTATGCTCACTGAAGGTCTTTTGAACACACAGTACAGTTGTATGTATATTATTTTTTCCCCTAAGCATGATGTTATGGAAATGTAATAACTCATAATATTACCAAGAATGGAAAAAGTGAGTTCTAAGGCAATGCTTTTCCCCTCTTGTAATCAGTATTTTAATTTAGTCTTTTGCCACTGTTGCCTATGGATTGCACATTAGGGGTTTAAATCTTTATCCAAATTTCTATAAAGTTGCTTTGTGACTGTTGTTTTAAGTGCTACAGAAATAAATTTTAAATTACTCGGAGGGAAATTTTGCCTTGTTAGAGAATGTATCTACATATTGTGATACCTATATTGCACTAATTTCTCCTTATCTTCCCCCAGGACACATTTGACATACGGATCTTAATGGCCAAATCTGTGAAGTACACTGTTAACTTTTTAGAAGCTAAAGAAGAGGACCTTTATAAGTATGATGTTTCTAATTTTAGGTTTATCATGCATTAATGTAACTTGCTTTTTCCAATTTGAAAAAACAAACAAACAAACAAAAAAAAACATTTTTTAAGGATTATATTTTGTTCTTCCCCATCCAGGATAGAGATCCCTTTTAAGTTCCACATGATGCACTCTGGGTTGGTGCATGGCCTGGCTTTCTGGTTTGATGTTGCATTTATGGGATCTGTGTAAGTTCCGCATGCATTCTTATTTCCCTGAGACTTATTTGAATGATGGAACAAAAAAAAATAGTGTTGTATGTCTTTCTCCACACAGGATGACTGTGTGGCTCTCCACAGCGCCCACTGAGCCCCTGACTCATTGGTATCAGGTGCGCTGTCTACTGCAGTCGCCACTCTTCGCCAAAGCGGGAGACACCATGTCAGGCACGGCCCTGCTCATCGCCAACAAGAGGTTATAACACTTTACAAATGCGTCCTCCTATTTTCCCCATTTCCCTGGAAGTAGTTTAATTAACAATATATTCTTGGTTTAGGCAAAGCTATGACATCAGTATTGTTGCTCAAGTTCATCAGACTGGCTCCAAATCCAGCAACCTCCTGGATCTAAAGAACCCATTTTTCAGGTGAGTAGGTGCCTTTTGTAATAACTGGATCATTTATTACAGATTTTGTTTTGTTCATCAGCCAAAAACACCATCTCATCTTTTGTGTTCTCTTTGTTTAAATAGATACACAGGCACCAGCCCGAACCCTCCTCCTGGATCACACTACAGCTCCCCCTCTGAGAACATGTGGAACACTGGGGGGGCCTATAGTATGAGTCAAGGAATGGCTGTGTCAGGTAACACACACCTTTAACAGTGAAGACTAATTTGTATGAAATTCTTTAAAAAATTAAAACAGCATTCATTATGCTATTATTTTTATGTCCAAGATCATGATTTTGCTTTTTTTAAAATTTGGTGTCTTAATTTCTCTTTTTAACTGTTGTCTTTTTATTTTTTGTTTGTTTACCATCTCAGGAATGCCAACAGCTTATGACCTTAGTACTGTCATTGGTGGCAGTGGCTCTACAGTTTCTCACAATAACCTCATCCCCCTTGGTACAGACACGCATGCACGTACGGATATGCACGCACACCCCACACATACACACACAACATAAATTTACATAGACAAGCAGTCAGACATCATTTTTAGACTGCAGAGGTGCCAATATCTAGGTCTAGGACACTTTTTGACCTTTTGCTATGGTATAGGATCCACTTGATCCTATACCTATGCAGTGATTCATGATATATTGATCCCTATTTATGTTTGTTGCTATTGTTTACATGTATATGAAAATAGGGCCCAGGTCTCTCACCCACACCTTTTTCGTTATGTTATGGGAGGTTTTAAGTGTTAAATTTTTTCCACAGTGAACACAGGGATTGTTAACCACACTCACTCCAGAATGGGCTCTATAATGAGCACAGGAATCGTCCAGGGTATGTTTTATTTTTCTAATAAAATAATGACCTCTAACCATAAAATGTCAGCTATTATTATTATTATTATAATTATAATAATAATATATGCATTATCTTTTTAGTATTACCATAACACTTATTGTTTATTTATTTTTGTCCCTCCAGGAGCTACAACCCAGCAGGGTCTGACCAGCAGCAGCACCAACTATCCCGTCACTAACCAGTTCACCATGGGTGGCCCTGCCATCTCAATGGCCTCACCCATGGCTATCCCAAGCAACACGATGCATTATGGGAGCTAAGGCCCATCCCTGCTTCCCCTTCCCTTTGCATGTCCAGTTTCCCAAACTGACCACAGCCTAAACCAGATTACCAAATCCAGTGCTGCAGCATCTGACTGTGACCTTTCCCCCATCTCTCGTCTTGATGTATATTCGTATATAAATATATATAAAACCTCTTTCTCTGTCTCTTTCCGTCCCCCTTCCCGTCCTACAATGCCAGCCTTCGCTCTGTATTGGACAGTCGGAGGTGCGATGCAACACTTTCCGCCGTCTTCACAGTAGTGCAGTTCCAGGATTAGCCAAAAGGAGGCAGCGGACTGTATTGAGCTTTGGGATTTAACAGATTTTTTTTTTTTTTTTTTTAAGTAAATCTTATCAAATGTACATTCATACGAGAGACACTCATGGAAACATCAGTGATGAACTGTTTATGAACCTGAGGGTTATGGCAGGGCCGTCTTGCTGTTCCTGCGTTGTCTTTTTTCAATGTCAGATTGTCCAAGGTCAACTTTTGGCATAAATATAGTCTCAGCAAGCTTGACCTTTCAGAAACATTTGCAATTGAGCTGTAAATCAAACTTGGACCGTTGATTCGATTCAATTTTCTTTTTGGGCATTGTGATTTTCGATTTAATTCGATAGCACTAATATTTTGCCTCAAAAAACATTTTCCTTACAGGTTTTAACGTATTAAAAACTACTTAAAGTGTCTAATATACTTTTTGAATGCAATGAAACTTGTGCTGTTGCTTGTTTAAATATCATGTCTAGTGTAAAGCAATCACCTTTTTCTCCTGCCTACTCTGTTGTGCCACACTCCAGTTAAGTAGGTGGCAGAATTGAACTCACTTTTAAAAGTAGATGAAGTGATAATTTCACCAAAAAGTGCAAGTTTACCTAAATAGTTCAAATGGTGTGCATCGCAAATGAATCGAAAACTTACTCGTCCATTCAATTAATTGAATCGATCAACAAAAGATCAATGAGATTGTATAACCAATTAAATCACGCAGCTCTAATTTGCAGTGCAGCTGGATTTTCTGTCTGGCATCCATGAACATTCAGGAACCATCACTGCCTGTATGAATAGTAGTGTAGATGGTATACATGCTTTGTAGCTCATTCCATTCCAGAGCTGCTTTTTTTTCAAACCATAGTGCAGCCCCAGATGTGCGCAGCTACCCGTTTCCCTTCTGCACAATGCGGTTAGCAAAAACTAACCATGTCTATGGCTAATGAGTATTTGAAGAAGCTCCTGTTCCAGAGATCTGCATCTACACACACTCCAGCCTTCCAGGCACAATCCTGAAACTCGAATGGATTCCATGAGGCATTAGTTGAGGAACGGGACAGAAGAACCGGATGTCAGGCTCTGCACACACCCGCTGGCCCCTGGAGTGAGACAGTTGTTTGGATCAGCAGGATCCTAGTTTACATCCCCCAAACCCTTTTTGTTTTTGACCTGCGTGTGTCATGACTTTTTTTGGGAATCAAAGGTCACCCATCAAATGTCCCTGCTCCTAGAACCCTTCCTTTTTAACCTGTCCCAGATTTCCTACCTCCCCATGCTGGGCATTGCCTAGAGAAAGACTTTTGAGAAGGTATGCATTGCTTGTCATTTTTTATTATTTTTTTGCCATTGATTTGGTTTAGAAATTTAAAGTCCTGTTAGTTTGTAGAATTAATCCCTTTTTTTGCCTTTTTTCCCCCCCTACCTCTCCATTTCACAAGAAAAGCAACAGACTCAAAAAAACAAAAAAACATGCAAATTAAATGTTGGAGACTTCCCTTTAAAGTCTGGCTTCTTGTGTAAATGAGGCCACAAATGCTGTACATTTTGTTTGTGTACGAAGAGAGAACTTTCCCACCGATCGCAATGTAGTTACACCGTCCAGGTTAAATAGTTCTCACACACAACATAGGAAGTGGAAGAAATTTAGATGAAAGTTGGAATTGGAATAATCTGTAGCAGTGTTTTTCACAGTGCACAATTTGGTCACCCTGTTAAGCAAGATCCAGTTTATCCAGATGTTATTTTGTGTAGCCCTACCATGAGGAATCATGTGGTACAGAATTTTTTTTATTTTATTTTCCAGTCAAAGCAGGTCTAAAAAAAAATAATAAAGTACGAATTTTAAAGGCTCAGGTTATCAGGTTAATGTCTGATTCTGACTAACACAGCACCTGGAAAGATTATTCTTATGGTAGAACTTGTCCTAATAGTAAATGTCCCTTAAAAAATTAGCAAGAAACCTTAAATCTTTCTTCTTTTTTTTTAAGACTTAAATTTTATCCAAACGCCAATATAATCACAACTAACAACTAAAGGTAGTTAACTATTTTAAATTAATTTTTTTGAGCTCATCATTGATGACAGAGACTATCCTGTTTGGGTTAAAGGGGAGTGTTTAGGTCAGTCATTACCAATATGCAATACACTTCATTTACACTTAATTTACATTTTTAAACCTTCATCCAAAATTACATTCCATATTTGAACACAAACCTAGGTTTTTTCAACCTGTAAACATCAACAATTTTCAAATATTTTACAAAGAACAGCAATGTCACAATTAATTATATTTATAGTAATTGGGCTTATTTTCATGAAGTACCCCAACTTCATTACCCCAATATAGAAATGCACAAGTCTCCAAACTAAATATTCATAATACATAATCTGAGTAAATAGATTTACCTTCCAGCTACCCAAAGACAAATTTGAGTCCATGACAGCTGAAGTTATATCCATCGCCATATTGCATTTAAGATGTTCAGATCAGTAGTGCACTAAGAAACGTGGGGGTGTATACACTTGTAGTAACATCTTTTGTAGCCCAAGATCATCGCTGGTTAGTTTGGTTTACTCGCAGTGGTCAGTGACGTGTGATTCACAATTGAGGAAGTCGGTGGAGAGATGGGTGATGGAGTTTGCACTGCTGTTTGGAAGAAGTATAACTGAAACAGAGAATATCAAATACATCACAATGAGTATGTGACGGTGCCCCTGAGTGTTTATACATTTAGTCAAAACAGATCTAGACTGAAACCTAAGATTCAAACCAGAGTTTAAAATGACTTCCAGACTGGCTTTTAATGTACAACCTTGAACACAGAAATATGACCAGGCAAGGGGTTTGCATTAACATCAGTTTTAAAGAGAAGTTAATTACTAGGAACAGATGGTACACTTGTTTGGCCGAATGGAAGACCCACAATTACGCTTTGCTTACTCTCCAGTTTATCATTCATCACAGAGTTCAAAAGGGAATTGGTGAACTCAAGGCAGGTAGTTCTGTAGGTTTTACAGGGTGTGTATAAACTCTGCAGTTTTTATATATAATTTTCACACACAGTTGCAGTTTTTATATATATTTTTCCACACACAGTTGCAGCCACAAGTTATATACACTAATCATGAACACGACTATCATGGCAATACTGGGTTTGCATTAAATTTTTTCACTGTCATTCTGGGGCAGAATTATAATATAACAAACATCTTTAATAGAAGAAAACCACCAAGAATTTGGTACTCAAGGTTTAATTGAATTTTGTGCTTTGTGATATCCATACAGCACAAACATTTGGGTCAATGTTTTTTTACAAGTTTCACCTTTCGAAGATGCCTTTGGTCACTGGGTGCATATTTGACCACTCTTCTGGCAGAATTAGCAGTGTTCAATAACGTTTGTTGGTTTCCTGGCACGAATCTAACTTTTAAGTACAGTCCACAAATGTTTGATAGGATTGAGTCTTCAAAAGGTTAAAGTTCACCTACTTCATCCATTCCACAACCAACCTTCATGGGTGTCTGGACTCACTGTCTCATTAGATTTCTGAGATAGTCACTTTGTGCAATGAGCATGATGATGTTGGTCAATTCAATAAAATCCTGTCAAATAAATGCTTGTGATGCTGGCATAGGTAAGCCTCCAGCTGTAATCAATCATCATTAACAAAGTCGATAGGTCTTGAGCCTTGGCAATTAAGACATTTTGGGACTTTGAGGTCCACTGAATTAATAATCTAAATCGGATCTAGGTATAATTCTTTACCATTAGTTGATTTAAATATTAATTAAACCATGTGCCTCTCAATTGTTGGCATTTCCTTCTATTAAAGATATGTTCGATAATCTTTCTGCCCCGGAAAAAGACCAGTTCAAAGAAACCACTGAAAGGCTAATATTGCAACTGTGTGTGTGTATTTTGCATTAACCCATAACTACTATTGTACCTAATGTTTGAAATCATCCAAAGACTTTATACTCACCCTGTGTTAGTACTTTCATATATTAGAGCAAATTACCTTGCAACCGATCGCTAGCAGAGCATGGAGCAGCACAATGGCTGCCATAACGGAGAACGCTGTCGTTTTGCTGTCGTCACGAACCGCTGGCCAAAAGGTGATGACCAACACTGAGCCAGAGACCAACATGGCTATCAGAATCAAGAGCCACTGTAGCCATCCGAAGGGAATGATCCATAATATCTTAAACAGGATAAGTGAGGCAATGTGTGAGGTATAGTTTCTACAGGAAGTTATGTCATTTTCACACAAAAAAAAAAAAAAAAAAAGCACCACTGTACAATGTACTGTAAAGCAAAAGCATATGTGCGACAGTCTGGGAAAACCCAATGGATGTAATCACGTCTGAATTCAGGATTACTGCCAAAAACAAATAAGGTTCTGGCAAAAATGTATTTTAAACCAAGAATATACTTTAAGAGTTTTACTTTTCAATTAAAATACATTTGTATAATGATGTGGAAATTTTTTGGTCCAGGCTAATTTCTAAATCACACTTCAACTAACAGCAGCAAATGCAAGATATCTGGCCTGAAGATGTATAAAACTTTGCTTATTATATAGTGTTAAATGGAAAGCTAGTGTGCTAGGGTGTACAATTTGTTCCACACACCTAGTAGTACCCTTGATCAGGGGGATTTGGCTTTGTGTTACAAGGTAGTTAGCACTGTAGCCGTAAATAAGAGAACCTGGACAGTTCAAAATGACTTGAAGCAATTACTGAGGGGACAAAGTTGTTTAAGATGCTGAAGTTCTGTGACTACTTCTCAATACGTTTAGAATGGGCTCTCCAACCTTCACCCATGCTAGCAACCTACAGTTAGGGCAATTAATGACTGTTAGAACACCTGGTGTGTGGAGTGAGGTAATAAAATGCATTAATGAGTAGTAAATATAGCAGAACTGATTCAAGTCATCAGCAAATAATCAGCAACTTTGACTTTTTTCACCTTATGTGGATGATGGCAGTTAAATCTTTTTCATACTTATTACATAAGTATAGACTGAGGAGAGGTAGGCAGAGGGCTTTTCATTGGAACTGAAAAGGAAAACTATTTCAGATCAGAAAAGTACAGTTCAAGATTCTTTCACACACATCTATCTATCTATCTATCTATCTATCTATCTATCTATCTATACACACCCACACACACCAACTATCTCTAGTTGTCTAGATAGAAAGTGTCAAAGTTTGTCCATGTGAAGGGTTTCTCAGGCCACCACTGACATACAGTACAGACCAAAAGTTTAGACACACCTTCTCATTCAAAGAGTTTTCTTTATTGTGTTCTTTAGCCCAAACGCGTCTCTTCTGCTTGTTGCCTGTCCTTAGCAGTGGTTTCCTAGGAGATATTCTACCATGAAGGCCTGATTCACACAGTCTCCTCTTAACAGTTGTTCTAGAGACGTGTCTGCTGTTAGAACTCTGTGGCATTGACCTTCTCTCTGATCTGAGCTGCTGTTAACCTGCGATTTCTGTGGCTGGTGACTCAGATGAACTTATCCTCCGCAGAAGAGGTGACTCTTGGTCTTCCTTTCCTGGGGCGGTCCGCATGTGGGCCAGTTTCTTTGTAGCGCTTGATGGTTTTTGTGACTGCACCAATTTATCGAACTGACTGACCTTCATTTCTTAAAGTAATTATGGCCACTCGTTTTTCTTTACTTAGCTGCTTTTTTCTTGCCACAATACAAATTCAAACTCTTTGAATGAGAAGGTGTGTCCAAACTTTTGGTTTGTACTGTATACATAGAGACATACACACAAGTGTTGGAGGTTCTAAGCCTATGCTTTCCAGACTTAAGAAACTAAAATCTGTCAAATTAGGGCTGTCTAAAAGAGCAAATCTGATCTGAGTCACTTTTGTATGTGGTTCTAGATGGGAGATGCATATACATGACCATGCTGTTGGTATAAAACGGTTAGCAGGCGCATATTGCAACTACTTGCTTGATTGAAGAGTTCTCAAATGAAATGGCCGAATGCGGTTCTAGGTGAACCTGACTGTAGTGGCAAAGGGATCCTAAAAGTTTAAAAGCAAACTGAAAGCAACCAAAGAAGTGGCCAGTGCCGTGCCTTTTTATGGTGAGCGTGATGAACGCATCATGCGACACATTGTTTCTTTGCACATGTGGGTCAGATTAGAAGTGTGGTCACATTAAGCATACAGGTCCATGAAAAAACGAACAGTATTTAAAAAAAAAAATACAGTGGTCAGTAAATCAGATATGGGCTACTTTTACCTGTAGTTTGAATGTAGTCTAATGAGTTTTGGGGTGATCAAACTTACCGAAGTAGGAATATAAATGAAGAGGGAGTAGCCATAGACACACACCGTCTCCAGAAAAGAGTAGGCACTCATCTGTCGCGAGGTGTTCTGTCGCCAAGTCATGAAGCCCCACACACCCAGCGGTACAAGCCATGCGTACAGGAACACAGCAAGTGCTGCAATCGTCACTGTTATACGTGAATAAAAGGGCAACATTACATTACACTTATTTTCAATCTGTTCTTAATGTCTTCTCACACAATATTCAACAGTCTGTTTGTCCTTGGCTTCAAACTGAAGTGGATAAGATAAGACAACAGCTTTAAGTACTTTTCCACTGGGTACATTTTTATTTTATAGCCCTCATATAGTTAGTGAAACACCTCGTTTCATAGTTTGTGCGGGGTTCCAGTTTCGATAGCAACAAGAAATTAAGTCATTATACCAAAGCAAATTGATTTCATCAAATAGGGGTCAATCTTAAATGTCTCAAAACGTTGTTTAAACTTGTGAATGCAGTGCTGAGGGTAATTACGCATGTAAGGTAACTTTACATGGCAGCTTTAAACTAATAGTGCACATTCTAATAAAGTCTACATCTTAATGTAAGTGGATCCAACCTGATGGCTCTTTTACCTCTGTGGAATTGTGGTCTATAGTGATAGTGAGGGTCACCCATCTTACTTAAAAAGGTAGAGAGGTTCCCACTAATGGCCACGGAAAAGACTAGAGAGACACATATCCAAAATGGCCCTGTGCATAGAGAAAGCATTATGAATGTAATTATTTATATATATAAATATATAAATGTCATTTTTTATAAATATCCAACATTTTGGGCTGAAAATAAAAAAAGGAACAGAAAACAAGAATTGCTCCTTACCGTATAAATCTGGGTTACTGCGAATGTGATGTTTGATGAAATTTCGTCCTGGTAAAGGTATAAGTGACCCTTTGATCCTGTCTAACACCTAATACAAAAAAGGAAACATCTCATTGATTAAGCCATAAATGAGAATTTTAAGTAAATTCAAATGTCCCAAATGTTCCATACCTGTGCGGTATCAACATTGAAAAAAGACTGATAGTATTCAAATGTCCAGAAGCCGCTGGTTTGCTTCTCACCTCCGAGTAACTGCAATTAAAACAACACAATAAGCAATCACGATTCAGTACTTTAACAATATGTGAATTATGATGGGAAACGCACCCCGGAGCTCTCTTGCTGGCTCTCCTCATCATCTGACAGGTTCAGTCTTACATCTGAGGAAGAGGCGGCAGCTGCACCCGCACCTCCTGGAGTGGAGACGCTGATTGTGGAGGCGCCCGGGTCAGCAGACAGAAGATCTGTAGCCTCCTCAAACTCTGCATAGGTAGAGAACATACAGAAAAGCAGGCTTAGAGCTACACTACCATCATGCTGGACTAAGAAAACTCCCCCCCCTTCCTTATTTCTGATGAAGCTTGTTGAAAACATGCCACTTCTAAGTTTTATGAGGCAGCTTCACAGTGGAGGATTTTCCTGAACAGAATAGTGATACTGGAGAAACATTGTTGTTATTTGAACTCAGCATCCTAACAAATACACTTCCCTATTTAGGGCTCCTTCAAAAGGGCTAGCTGACCAATATTAATAGGAAATGGCTGGAACAGTGTTGTATGGCGTGGTCTGCACCACTTTTTGTTTCCCGTTTGCAGAACCAGGGCTGTATATGAACACCAGGTTTTTTTCAGCCCACACACAGACTGGACTGCTAGCAGACTGTGAGAAGATCGCCACCGAATTTGACAAAAAAGTGTACCGAATTAGAATCACACTGTATTCCTTTTCTACATGTGTACTCCATGTTCTACATGAAAACAACTTGTCTTACAAATTTTATTCATGAGACAATAAAACATACATTGTCTGGCCAAAGAAAGTCACTGTTTCAGAGTGGCCGAATTGGCCGGCATCAAGCAATAAAATATGGACTTTTATAATTAATTGAATTGTCTTAAGAACTGTCCGATGCATTATTAAAATTAACGCATTGTAAATATAGCAATTAATGCTGAACTGCTAACTTCATTGAAGTAATGTGGTCAGGAAAAAAAGAAATCATGAATGGAAACCAGTTTAATGCTTGGTGAAATTGCACTGTAAAAATGGTAAATTTTCTGAGCATTTCATGCAAACAATGTGACAAGAACTCACAGGATTAATAATAAAAAAAAAGCACTTATTACTAAGACTAATAAAAAGGCTTCTATTTGCTAGGGAGCATTTTGAATAGACTTTAGGCCTACAGAAAAAGGTCATGTGGTCTGATAAGTCCACACTGACCCTATTCCAGAGCGATGGGTGCATCAGGGTAAGAAGGGAATGCACCCAGCATTTATAGTGTCCAATATACAAGCCTCTGGAGGCAGTGTTATGATCTGGAGGTGCTTCAATTGATGAGGTCTAGGCTTAGTATTGTTATGTTGCAATAAAATGAAGTCAGCTGATGACCTGAATGTACTGAATTACCAGGTTATCGCATCGGTGGAATTTTTCTTTCCCGGTGGCACAGGCATGAGGAATAATTTTTACACATGGATTGGCCACTGCATTGTGATCTGAGGGTATCAGACCAGATTTGACAAGGACATTTTTAATTCACTCCACTTATGTTTTTATGCCATAATTTATGCCAATAATATGTAACTGATGACACAGAACTGCAAATTAAAGAGAATACAACTTGTCAGAGCACAATGGCTCTGATAATGAATAAATAAAAGATAAGAAGTCATAATATCGACAGTAGCTGGTGTGGAGCTGATGTTTTTTTTTTTGGATTGGCAGTGTCAAGTTTATGATATTTTTCAGAAGATTTCTTCTGAATTCTTGGGTTTCCACCCATTGTCCAAACATGCAGTTAGATGGACTGGCTACACAAAAATCACACCTTTTGTGACTAAGTGTGTGAATAACCATTAGTGAAGAGGCCTCAATTTTGCATTCTTTTTCAATTAAATACAACAATTATAATGAGACAAATGTATCCTTGACAACAACTTGAGTGAAAAAGAATAATTTTGAAATATTTACAGGAGCATCAGTGTTTTTTTTCTCTTTTTCTTTTATTATTATTATTATTTATAATTTTTTTTTGTACATGCCATTTTAAGTTTGTGCAAAAACGTATCCATTTTAGATTAAATAAACGCAATTAGGCATGAGGAAAACCTTTAAATGATCAAGATATATATATTATATTATTATTATTATTATTATTATTATTATTTATAAGTTTTTTTGTACATGCCATTTTAAGTTTGTGCAAAAACGTATCCATTTTAGATTAAATAAACGCAATTAGGCATGAGGAAAACCTTTAAATGATCAAGATATATATATTATATTATTATTATTATTATTATTATTATTATTTATAATTTTTTTTGTACATGCCATTTTAAGTTTGTGCAAAAACGTATCCATTTTAGATTAAATAAACGCAATTAGGCATGAGGAAAACCTTTAAATGATCAAGATATATATTTAGATTAAATAAACGCAATTAGGCATGAGGAAAACCTTTAAATGATCAAGATATCATGCCTAATTGCGTTTATTTAATCTAAAATGGATACGTTTTTGCACAAACTTAAAATGGCATGTACAAAAAAACTTATAAATAATAATAATAATAATAATAATAATAATATAATATATATATCTTGATCATTTAAAGGTTTTCCTCATGCCTAATTGCGTTTATTTAATCTAAAATATATATATATATCTGAATCTCCGATTTTTTATGTGGAAAGTCTCCTCACCCCCGTGACACTGCATCAGGACAGGTGGTATAGAAGATGAATGAAGGAATGCACATTACATAGCCAAAAGTCTATGGATATCTGAAGTTAATAAAAAAGGGCAGTGTAATGCTGGAACAGGTTTGGGCCTTAAGGGAAATTGTAATGTACAGGATGTATTTGTATGCTGTGGCAACTGTGTACTTACAAATTTGAGGCTACAGTCTGATGAACAACATACATACGAATACGATGGTTCACAAACCTTTGTATGTAAGGAGAACGGCGCCACAATTTCTCAAAGAAAATAGCATGTTGAATGAACAAAACCTTGTTGCAGAAACGATGTTTGAATTTTTCTGCATTGCACTTCGATGTGAATGGGGGGAAAATCCTTATAATTTATAATGCTTGAAATTTGTAAGTACTGTACTTTATTGCGACTGTACATTTCAAATAAAAATGTAATTCAAGCATTTAAAAAGGTAGTACAAAAATATTGTCCTTATTAAATTGCTATTCAAGAATATTTTCATGCCATCTTCATTATTTTTCAACCTCACAAATTCAGGCATTAAAATTAGGATGGGACAAAAATTCAAATCAAACTATGCAGAAAAATCCAAAAATTCTTAACGTGACAAGTTTGTTCAGTTCATGTAATTCAACGTGCTGATTTGCTTTGAGGAATTTTGGCACTGATATACTTTCATACATTTGTCCACATATTGTATCTTCTTGCGATACGTTCACATCGACCAGTGTGACAAATCCAGCACCCACCTTGAAACTTCAGTTCGTCAGCCATGCTGTGAGACCAGGGCAGACTGTTAATCAGTGACTGCAAAGAAAACATCTTACTGTCAGTACTGTGATGATTCAACATGATCCAAGAGACTGTACATTAAACCACTTTCACGTGAAAAACGCTAAGCGACGCTGCTACACGACATTAAACACCGCTTTCCCCACATGACAGCTTTCTTTCATCAATACAAACAGCCCTGAGAACTAATTTATTTTCATTAAACAGTTACTTACCTGCCGAGCAGAGCAGCCAGTCCTCTCAGGCAACCTTTAATAACAGCTGGTTAGAGAGAGGGTAACCTCTCGTTTACAATATCAGGTATGCTAAACAGCTAAGTTACAGCTAAGCATTAATAACTCGGAACACTAATGAACTAACGAGAAAATACTGCCATATTTATATAACGTCATGATTAAAACTGGTCTCGCGCATGTTCCACGTCATCTCCTGCTTCAACGTGTATCACAATATGGTCCCAGTCACGTGACTGGGTTCATCTCCTGGGCGACACGCAGGGGTGCACTTTTTATACACAGAAAAAAAATATGACCTTTTTATACACAGGGCGACAAAACTTTAATTTATGTCTATATTCATATTTTATAAATATGATAAAAGTGTTCTATAGATATTAATATAATTATCTAAGCACAACAGTCACAATAATAATATCCAATTCACGTACTGAATTCTAGGGGGGGATCGTAATATTATAAAAAAAATCTTAATATTATACACTTATTAATTTTTTTCTTAATTTTTTAAACGTTTTTCTTTATAATTACATGTCACGATAAAATTAAAAACGTTAGTCATTATAACTGTCTTGATTATACCGGAAACATATAATAGTTTTTCCGGTTCGATGATGGCTCTAAAAATGGCTGTATCTCAAACTTTTCAGTACTCCCTATATATGTGCACTATGTGTGCGGCGTAATAAGAGGCGTTTGTACCCTATGTAGCGTCCTGCATTACCCAGAGAGAGCAGTTTTTTTCTTACCCCGCGCGGGCGCTGTGGCTAAGGCAGAAACATGGCAGCCCTGAGGAGATGGTGCTCCACGGTAGCTGTTGCCACCAGCAAGGGTACGAGATGGGAGAGACTGCGGGACAGCCGTGCAGGTGAGGTTATTAACTGGTAGAATAACGGGTGATACTTTATTAGTGTTTGTTGTAATTGTCTCCACATTTGTGTATCTCTAAACATTTTTCCTACTGTTTCACTGTGGCACTATCATGCACAAGTAACCTTACTTGCCACTTATTGTTTAACGTTATTATTTTTATGACAAATGCTTATATACTTATCTTGTTTTCATCTAATTGTGTGTGTGTGTGTGTGTGTGTGTGTGTGTGTGTGTGTGTGTGTATGTATGTATGTATGTATGTATGTATGTATGTATGTATGTATGTATGTGTATGTATGTGTGTGTGTGTAATTGATTAGGTTGATTTAGATAAACACTTCAGTTTGCTTTCAATTCAGTTTTATTTATATAGTGCTTTTAACAATTGCCATTATCACAAATTATGCAAACGAGTGTGAAAAGTGTGATAAAATATGTCAGATCAAGGGGGGAAAAAACTCCCTGAGATGGCAATAGGAAAAACCCTTGGGAGAAACTTCAGGATCAGCAGGGAACCCATCCTCATTTTGGGTGATATCAGATAGCAGGGGTTGATCTACAGTTCAAAAGAACATTAGATGTGTAAAAGTTAATACAGAGTCTGGTTTCGTTATTGGAGGCTCAGGTACAATATTATAGGAATTTCAGTCCTGATTTATTGAGTGACTGCAGTCACAAGTCATCAGAGAACAGCTGTCTGCATCAGCCTAGTCCAGGAACGTCTTGTTGGTAAAGTGGAAACGTCCTCAGTTAAGCAGACCATACAGGTCTCCATCCAAAGAGATGCTTTGAAATTTTCAATGAATCCAATGCTTATGTTTTTTGTCTGAAACACAACAGATAAGAACTTACAGACACTTGTATTAACCAGCAATCAGGTTAAACTTACTGTAACGAACACTAATAATACTACTTCTCAGTGTCAATATTCTTGTGTCAATAAAAATCTGTTAAATTTCTTTGACAGGTGTGTGGTGCCGCAGTCTTCTGAGAGACTATAAGGAAGCATGCCGTGAAATATTCGTTGGAGCGTCCGAGCGACCTTTAAAAGCCAGCCTTTACGTGGCTTTGTTTGGAGGTGCGTATGTGTGTTACTACACCAATCCAGACGAGATGTCCTTCCAGTCTAGAATACTAGAGACCTCCAACCAGCTTGCACTCCTATCTCCGTGGATTCGAAGTGGCACATCAGATGGGCATGTGCAGAGCTTGGCAAAGCTGCGCAACGAGGGCCGTTTGCGGTACATCAGCCTGGGGGTGATCTCATTGGCCTATGCTACTGACTACGACCCTGAGTCCAGCCTGTATGAGGCACGGTGCTCTGCGCTTTCCGTGCCCTGGGCACAGTTGAGTCAACGTGTCCTCGACGTAGGCTTTGCGGGGCGCTGGTGGGTGTTGGAAAACAAAATGGAGAACTATGATATCAATGAAGAAGAGTTCAAGCATCTCCCGATTGCCCTTCAGACCACAGCAGTCCCTACAGCACAGGACACTGAGAGAAACGAGAGACTGCACCAGGAATCCTGGAAGGCACTGGTGATGGAGGGAGAAGAAGAGATGGACAGTGTAAAGAAAGGCGAGGAGGTAGTAAGGGAAGGAAATGAGAGCATTGCAAAACAGAACTTTTAGTATTGTTCTTGTGTTTTGATGAAGAACTAATTTAGACCCGTCATGTATGATCCAATGAATTTGTGTATATGGTCCTGGAAGGTCTTATCTGAACTCTCTTATTTATTGTGGGAGTGAAAAGTAAAGCAAAGGTGGCAAAGGTACTGATGATGAAAATGAATTGAATTTAAATCACTGTGCTTCTGCTCTGCTTGTTTTAAGTCTCAAAATGATAAGTATTAAACTGAATGCAGTTACTTACACCCACATTTACCACACTGAATTCCTTTGTATTAAGGAACATGCAGACTGACAGTGGTAAGGCTGTTTCTGTGCCCAGGTTGACAGTTCCTCCCTGACCCTGTCCATCAGTGTACCGCCACTGAGCAGAAATGAATTGGAAAGTGGAATACTCACAGCTTAGTGTGACACTGACTCTAGTGCAGGAGTATTCAAGTGAGATTTTAAAAGCTTCTCTTGCATACAATATCTTACTTACAAACCAAGCTAGTCACATTTGGAAACTCATGATTTTTATTTATTCAATTTTTTTTTTGACATAACCGACTCAATTTGCTTAAAGAGTTTGTTATATCCGCATCTTGACTGTGAATCACCAGTTAACAGTGTGTATTGTTGATGGTGGGATTTTTATAGACCTGATGAATACTTCGAGGAAGATAAAGAGAAAACTTCTAACTGTACACACACTACATGGACCAGCATAGGTGTGTCTAATAAAATGCCATGTAATTGTAAATGTTGCATAATAACCACAGTAACTGTGTCACATAAACTGACTAGCCTCTTCCATGTCTTTTTCACTGACATTTTATTAGTGGCGAGAATAAAGGCATAAGGATGAGGCCAAATGTTTTCATACACTTAGGGTAAAGCTACTTCGTGTCAGTTTTTCACAAAACTAACTTGTGCAATTGAATTAATCTTTTATTGGTTGATTCAATTAATTGAAGCGGCAGGACAGTTTGCGATTCAGAATAAAAATTCTGACTTACTCATTGTAAAACAACTTACTCATTCTAAAATGTGTCTTCTGCAAATTCTCATGTTAAGCAAGAGTCTTGCTTTTTCAACTTTTGAGTTAATGACACCTAATGGACGAGTGTGGAGCAGAAAATTTGCAGGGGGAAAAATGTGTGGAACATTTTTTTTCTTTTTAATACTTTGAAAGCTTAAATAAATATAGCTGCTTGAAATAAATTACTTTTTAATACTTTAATTTAATGGTGTAAACTTTAATGCTATTTCATCTAATTGGAAATTTCAATCCCAGGAAATTGAATGGAATCAAAGAAATTCCACAAAATGCAGTTTTATTTGTATAGGACTTTTAACAATGGCCAGTGTCGCAAAGCAGTTTTACAGAATTAACAAAAATGAAAACCTTTAGAGAAGCCAGACTCATCGTCATTTGGGTGATAACAGAGTGTATGAACCTAAACCGGTCACTGCTATATCAAATCTAGGGTCTATATGAGAGTCACAGTTAGTTCTCCTCATTTCATCCTACTGTATTTTTCTTTCAGTTAGTAATTTTTCTTCTTCGTGTACATCAGATGTCAGTTTAGCCATTGATGCAACAATACAATGTTAACCCTATCATCCAGAGATTGTGAGTTTGATTCCCGCAGACGCTAGCAAGCGGAAGATGTGTTAACAAAGGTGTTATGCCATTCCTCCACACTGTGTGCGAAGCAGTTTGGAAAGGTGTGGTCGGTTGGCATCACGTCTTCATATTCCCTGGTTGGTGGTTGTCACCTTGATGAGAGAGTGTCCTAACAGAGAGGCAGGTGCGAATTGGCTGTGTCTAAATTCAACAAAAAATTTTCTTTCAGCTTTATTTTGCTAAATTAAATTTCCAAAGGGTCACATGTTTACATGCACTAAGTTGCAATGAAATCATTCTGATTGGCCAATTGCAATAAGTATCCATTCAAGCAACTCACCAATGACTTCACAAACATATTATACACATCCATACGCCTGGTTCCATGTCCAGATAACTTAAGGCACCATGAGTATCTGTGCAAACCGTTGTAATATACATGTTCTTGGGACCTCACAGATGTTATAGTTAAGCAAAAGAAACTGACTCACATCGGAGATGAAAGTAATTTGAGTTTAAATCTTTCACTTTAAAGACAACAACAAAGAAACTGGTGAAGTTGTAATCAAGAGATACCAAAGTATCTACATTTACCATTAACAGTGTACATGGTTTTTCTGAAGGACACCATCATGTGGCTTTTACGAATCCCTGACCTGATAAATGAAAACCTGCTTGAGTGCACCAATTCTGTCTAAAGGAGCGAGTAAAAATCCCAGCTAACTGTTATGACGCTTGTGGAAGGTGTTTGATTAAAGGCTAAGCAATTTCAAGGCAATGGCACTAAATGCTGTACTAACAAAGTGAAAAGTACAAACAAAAACTGGTATACACAGGGAGTTCAAGTCAAACTCTGACTTTTGATTGTACAGAATAACAGAACACATTTATGAGAGTAAAACTACCTTTATTTCTCTACGTAATCCCCTGCTACACTGATGCACTTATCACAGCATTTCATTTGTACTTGCACAACAAGTATTCTCAGTATAACGGAGTCGTGAAAACAGGCCTCCCAGGATTTTAAGATATGAATTTAAACACCTTTTAATGGCCCAAATATGTAGAAATGGCTTGGAGTGAGGGCGGGACTGTACAGCGGGTGCTGCAATAATTTCCAGCCGAGTTCCTGTAATGTGCAAGTGGTGCTCGTGAATGATTGTGTAGAGTTCCAGCAAACAGATGCATCTTCTCCACAAGTTATTCGTTGATATTTAACGATCAGGGGTTCCACTCGCCGAACGTTTACAGCACTGACATCAGTGGGCTCTGAGCCACCTCCTCTAGGATCGTCATTCACAAGTGTATGTACGGCCTCCTTTAAAACCTTTCCACCATTCCAATGTTTTCCTGTGGCTAAGGGTCTCTGTATTAGTTTCTTCATTCTCAAGCAATTTCATCTCAAGTCCTGGTTTGACTTGAACACGATTATTTTGGAAATGACGTCTAAATGAATTAAAATAGAAGTAGATAAACTAACAGGAAATTTACTGGAACAGTTGAAATGGTTGTGGAAAAACTGAATTTGAATGTGTTTACCCTAGGTGCACATAAACACCAGCTGTATCCAGGTCTGCAGTAAAGCGGACACAGGCGTGATCTTATCCTCAAAGGGAAAAGCTATTTCCTTTGCATTATAGTGGGTTGCTTTTCTTTATTCTTTTCACTAAAAGTCACAGGACAATCAGATTCCTTTGGAATTCCAGACTAGACCTGCTGGCTGTAAATTACTCTTTGTGCAGCTTCCATCATTTCTGCTTGCTCACACACCCACGCTGTTTTCAAATGGTGGCTATTGATCCTGTGGCCCCTCGTGCTGCGTTGCCTCTTGTTTCTGATCACTATCCGAACTCCAGGAAAGGATGGTTCACCCTGATCGTGTCACTGGAAAATGCGTTTCCACTGATTGTAGAAAGGGTATGATGATCAAATCCTTCACATCTCGATGGAAAAGAACTAACATTTTAAATAGAGGCATATTTTATAGTCAGCATTAGTACTTCCTTACCAAATGCTGTTTTCTTTTTTCATTCCCCTGGCTTGCTCGCGCATCCATATTAACCCCCCCAGTGGAATACAAGTTGTCTGGCTGTAGCATAAGCCTGAGGCTTTCCCCAACTCCTTGTAACCTTATCCCACTTCAGCATGGCAATAAACTGACTATAATGTGTTCAGTGATGTCATTAATGCACATCTACAAAGTGTCTCTGTGAAGTATCGTCTGTCTCTCTGTGATCCAGGGATCATCACAAGCCGAGCGCTTTCCCTTCAATAGTTATTACACCCTTCCCGATTTGGTCCTGTTTTTAGCTTTAATTAAAGCGCTCCACTATTCATCCTGGCAATTTCGTTATTATCTAATAACTGAAGATTCTTTTAAATGGTCAAAGGAAGTGGCAGATCTTGTGCGCTCGTATCTGTCTTATCTGTTAATGTGGTAATGGACAAGTAACGAGGCCTCGCTGCAGAACCCATCACTCTGAAAAACACACAGCTCAATCATTGCCCTTTTAAATGCTGTCCCGAACTTGCTTCATTTCCTTCTCCTGATTTGAGATAACGCTGCAGCAAAGAACAGCGGGAGAGAAACAGAAGCGGGGTACGCTGACTCTCTCTCCATTCCTTGCCGGAATTAATTAATTTATTATTATTATAATTTTTTTTTTACACCTTTTTGTTTTCCACTAACCTAATAATTACAAGTAATTATACAGGCCTCAAATAATAGTTCATCATTCGAAATAAAAGCTACTTTGTTTATTCTAAAGCTTGCCCCACGTATCTAATTCTTCGTGCTTTCTTTCATCCTGCAGTAAGCTTCTCTCCCCCACCTCATGCTGCCTTTGCCCTATTGACTATTGACCGCTACTCTGTCAAATATGTCTCAGTAGCCAGCGCTAGATGGATGTGTTGGCGACTGCTGCAGAGGTGGAGGCTAATGATCGGTCAGTACGGCCCAGACGCTGCAGGAGAAGGTGGGTCAAAGGTCACTGGGGATAATGTTAGGATCGGGGAGGAGGGTGGCTTGGTCTGGCCATGGGTTTGACCTCATTCATTCTCCCCTTCTATCACACCATATGTAGCGAAAACTGAGATGGAAAGAAAACTGTTTATTTAAATGCATGTGGAAAAATCAAGCATTTACTTCTAGCATTGTTACCGCGCAGATGACTGGAATGCTTTGTGTAACTTTAGGTGAATTAACGGTAATAGGAAGAAGGCGAGATAATGAAAAGAAAATGCTTTTCAACGAAATAAATGGAAACCGGTGTGCATTTAGTGTTTTCTTTTTTAGCTAAGAGTGTGTTACTCGAGGCTGCTTAAAATAGGTTTTGGGTCAGAAATGATAGGGTTAAATGTCTGCTGCACAGTGGGAGGAAAATGTGTGTGTGTGAGTAATTGAGAGCATCGAGGATAGTTAGTGAGAAACAGGGAGGTATAAATATAAATGTGTGTGGTGTGTGAAAAAATTTTGACGATGGGAGACAAGGCAGACTGAGCGTGCATACAGACTGAGAGAGAGTAGGGTGGGGAAGAGGGTGTCAGAGAAGGGGGAGGGAAGGAAGGGGGAGAGAGAGCGAGAGAGAGAGAGAGAGGGAGAGGAGGGAGAAGCAGAGCTTTCACAATTTTCATTCAAACTGACACAGCCTGCGTGTCCTGGTTTGCACTTCCCTCCCTCCCCCTCTCTTTCTCTGCCTTCCTCTCTCTCTCTCTCTCTCTCTCTCTCTCTCTTTTGCTCACTCACTCTTACACACACGTATGGAAACACCAGTCAGTCTTACAGATAAGTTTGCTACGGGAAGGACGAGACCACGTAGGTCAAAAGCAAGGAAACGAGAGGAAAGAAGAGTAAGAGACGTGGGATCAGGAAAATATGGTGACGTTTAAAAGTGGGAAGGGAAGCGAAGAGGGGGCTGAGTTTTAAAATAGTAGAACGAGGGACCCAGCGAGAGAGAAAGAGAGAGAGAAGGTGGGGGGAAAAGGGAGGGATATGCTGAGATGGAGGAATGCAGGGTTGGAACGACAGAACTCGACATACAGAGAGAGAGAAAAAGAGAGCAGGAGTCAGACTGGGTGTATACATCTGAGCTCTCTTACAGGAGCTGGGGTAAGTAATGTTACATTTTACCTCATGCATTCCCTTCTTGTGCTTTTTTTGTTGTTGTTGTTGGTGGTGCTTGTACATTACTGCTCAATGTATAGACCTGAAACTCTTTGTCATTTTATTATTAAGAATTATTAAGAACAGAAAGCCTGCTCTGGGAGCCCTGGCAGATTTGTGCGCCGGGATGCATTGTCATGCCCAGGGGCGGCTTTTTCTAACCAGACACAAATTTGATGTGACGTTGATGACAAGTGTTGCTTATGTGTTCAGACAATACTGCGAACAGAAGCTAATTTGATGTTATCTGCAAAGGCATGCGTGAGCCTTGTATCTGCATGTGTTCTATGCTACTTAGCAGCTCGTGGACGTATCTGGGACTCATCTGTACTCGACAACATTCCCCATGACTTACAATGTACAGTGCACTTTTCACATTTTTCACGATATCAGAGACTTTATTGCTCAGGCACTATTTTGCGTGCGTGCGCGCGCGCGCGTGAGTGTGTGTGTGATTGTGCATGTACGTACGCCAGGTTGAGGAGGTGCTATAAGCCTTTATGTAAGTGAACAGCAATTAGATTAAAGTATTGATCTTGTCTGGGGCAGGTAGACGTAACTCAGACGATGAGGGTGTGTGGGTGGGGAGGGAGGGTTTCTTTTGGCGGGGTGGGATCACCGGTCACTGATCACATCAGCACAGACATCAGTGTCAATAACCGTCGTTCATCCGGAGTAAAACTACTCTCCAAGGTCTAGTCTGATGTTTACACAGCATGCAACTTTTTCTTTGCTTCAAGCTTTTTCATTTGATCTACAACAATATCAATCAATGTTAAATGAATGCATCTAATAATGTGTCTGATTTCTATTTCTTCCTTATGAGTGCAGCCATCCTCAAAAAATGGCCATGCTTCCCTTGAACTTATTCACCACAGGGTCATGAGTTCAAGTCCCAGGTGGTGGTGGTGGGGGGGTTTGGTCTGTCTCGTAGCCTTATTCTTCCTCTGAGCCCCTTCCCCCCTTGTATTTCTGCACCTTGTATGCTCGGTCACTTCAACGGCTGAACAAACACCATCGTGTAGCTGCTCATGCTACTTGCTTCAGAACTAGCTAGCTAGTTAGGGCCAACTAAAAAACTTTGTTCTATTGTGATACAAGGCTCTATAAATACAAATGTGTACATTTCTTGTAACTCTTTTCTCTCTTTCTCTAGCTTTCTCACTCTCTCACGTTGTATGATCACACTGAACCTGCAGAAAGAAAAACGGATGGTCACTACCAGACAGACCCTCTTTCATAGGAAATGAGACCCTTTGACCTTTGCCAATCATTGTGTCTGGAAATGCAAAGCCTGGAATCGATCAATGCCCCCCTCTCTCGACCCAGACAGACATGCACTCTCCACCTCTGCACCTTCAGCTCCGCATTCCCTCCCTCCACCCCCTTTCCATTTTTGTCCTTTCTAGCAAACTGAGTGCCCCCTTCCCGTTTTCCCGCTCAACCCCTGGCCCCTGCTCTGCTCCCTTCCCTTCCCTTCCCTTCCCTTCCCGTCCCTTCCCTTCCCCCCATGATCAGATAATAGATGCCAGAGTGCTTATGTTTCGTTTCTTACAGCACTTGGTTGCTCTACATATGACTACGCTGCACAAGATAGCACTGAATGCTTAGCATCATGCTTTGAACCTTGCCGGTGTGCCGGATGTTTTTGTGATGATAACAATAGGTGCATCCTGGTAACATGCTTTAAATACTATAATCGAGGCTGTTGCATAATCTATGTGTAATTTTGCACCATTTCTTAGGGGGGGGGGGAGTCAAAGTTAGGCGAGTCACGGTGAACATTCAACGCTGTCGGTGAGTTTTCAAATGAGAGAAACCATCGAGTGTTGAGTGTACCCTGCTTCTCGAGCTCACACCTACCACGCAGGCCTTATGTGCTTCACGCATTACATGTGCAAGAGGCGCTTTGCTGCCATCCCTGCCGAAAAAGCATCCCTGACAGCATCACAGATGAATTGAAAGACACTCTATCCCTGCTCTTCGCTCGTGGTCCCGATTCACATTCATTGCTGTCGGTGGGTTTTTTTTTTCCAGGTTGACTCGCCGGACAATGAATGAGAACTGTGGTCTTTTGTTTCAGCTCGTCACAGTGAATGAATGAATATTTAATGCTTATCCTAATTTGATGATAATTTGTTTCAATGTATATGGGTCAATAAAATAGAAAAACAACACTTAATAAAGTCATTAGGAAATTTTAACTTGATGCTTGAATTTCTTTTTTGTTGTTGTTGTGATTGTGCAAATCAGGCTAGTTTGTCCTTAACCAACAGTTCCAAAAGACTAATCGACTTTGGAGGTGACAAAATATATAAGCTAGTCACACGATTGCCTGAAGCGATGACAAGGTCAACATATATAAGACAGTATGTCGCAGGATACCACTGAGCTGAATGGACAATCTAGAACGTTCTGTTTGGTTTGGCTGCTTTATTCTTCTTCACCAAATGCTGAATAAATGGTACATCCGACCAGCAGACCTCATCTATTATCACCACTGTTGTTTAATTAACATTGTCTGCTGTGTGCCAATGATGTGACCACTCCACAACCTCAAAAGGAACTTGTATGTTCAGGGATACCATACCAGGCATTACACAGTCAGAGCTATACTAGCAGAAGAAAAGGAACCACGCTGAAGTATTCCTTATATAGAACTGCTAGCGTATACCTTGAAACCTCATTTAAGGTACTTAGTTGGACCGTAACCATCTACAGGGCATTCACTGACATATTTGGAAATTCAAAAATGTAAGACTTTTGCCGTTAACTTTTGTGATTTTTTCCCCCAGAATTTTTAATTGTTGTCATTTTTATGTTGCAAATCAATGTGAGTGAAGTTACCATATGTCCACTAATTGAGTGAAGAATTACATATGGTAACTTCTGTGCGATTTGTATATATAAAATTGCCTTTAACTTTATCTTATATAAAACATTTTACACATTTTGGATGAGGATTTCATTTGGATGAGGTGATTTCATTGAACCTAAAAATGTAAACCATTATATATATATATATATATATATATATATATATATATATATATATATATATATATATTTTTTTTTTTTTTTAAATCACAAAAGTCTTGGGAAATTTGGAGAGATTTTCAATTTACAATTATTTAATTGAGTGCCTTATAAAAAGTATTCTAGGGTAATAATTTTGCCAAAACTTGCGTTAAAAAAAAAAACAGGTAAAAAAAAGTTAAAGGTACATTTATTTAAGCATAAAAATGTGCAAAAAAGAAAAATGTAAAAAATGTACAACACATCCCATGGAAGTTACCAAATGTGGTTCTTCCGTTTAATGGCTAAAGCTTGACCAATGCTGGGTTTGGTTGTAGTACCACTTCTCGAGACAGCAATGATAAATGCAACTAATTAAAAGAATGCTCAAGGAACCCTTAGTTTCAAGCGGATGAGCTGCAAGCAGGCCTACAGACACAGAGCACATGAAATGCAGGTTTTAACTGAATGAAGCCCTACAGCTGTGGGCTTTGTCAAAGCCGCTTCTGTTGTCTTTGAATGTGAGAGGAGAAGCACAAGGGGAATACTTAAACAATAATCACATTCACCTAGTGCACATTAAGGTATTGCAATAGAATCTTACTGTCTGTCCAGTTTTGAATGGTGTAAGACATTCCAGTATTTGACACTCAATTATGCTCCACTGGCCAAGGCAGTATGAGGAAAGCTTATTACGCAATTACAGGGGAATTTCAGGGAAAGCACTGAGCCAAGCCAAGGGGTATTCCGATTTTGGGAAGGATATCATCTGAATTTATTAGCAATAACAGAAACGGAGCTTGATTTCATTACTACAATCTGACAGTAAAATTCGCTATACTGACTTATAATTTGTATATAGTATAATATAATTTGCTATAAAGATACAATAAACAGAAATAAAGTTAACACCACTGACAGGTGATGTAAAAACATTGGTTATCTTGTTAACAGCACCTGTCAAAGGAACTGATATATTAGGCAGCAAGTGAATCGTCATGTCTCATGGTGTGCCAAAAAAAGGAAAAAAATTTAAGTTGAAGGATTTAAGTAACTTTAACTTAAGGGGCAATTTTGATGACTGTAGAAATGGTTCAGAGGATTTCCAAAATGGCTGGTCTTTTAAGGGTGTTCCTGGTGTGCAGTGGTTAGTCCTTAACAAAGGTGGTCCAAGGAAGTTGCAACAAGGTCATGCTCAAACAAAGCACATTAATAGGGGAGAGAAGACTAGCCTGTCCAATCCCACAGAAGAGCAATGCTGGCTATGATAGAACGCTGTCAGAGCGCACAATGAATTGCACTGTGTACTACTGTGTACTCTGTAGACCAGTCAGAGTGTGTGAGTGCCCATGCTGACCTGTCCACCACCAAATGCACCTACAGTGGGCATGTGAGCATCAGAACTGAACCATGGAGAAAAAAAACAAGTTGACTTGGTTCTATGAATCACTTTTAACATCACTGAGATGTGCCGGGTGCCGGTGAGCGTGTGTTGCTTAACTAGGGAAGAGATGGTACCAGCATGCACTATAAATAAAGCATAAGGCACGTGAGCGGAGACAGTGTAATGCTCTGGGCAATGTTCTTGTGGGAAACCTCCAGACCTGGCATTCATGCGAATGTTACTTTGACACATACCACCTAAGTAAAAATTGCTGCACACCAAATACACACCTTCATGGCAACGGCATTCCCTAATGGCGCACTGCAAAACATTATTTAAGAATGCTTTGAGGACCATGACAAAATCAAAATCTGATTGACCATCTCTGGGATGGATAAACAAGTCGAGTCCATAGAGGGTATCTTTGTATCTTTCAGGTTTTAAAAAATGTTGCTAACGTCTTAGTGCCAGATACTACAGTACACTTTTAGTGGTCTTATGGAGTCCATGTCTTGATAGCTCAAATAATTTTAATGTTATGGTTAACTGGTGGACTGGTGTACTAGGGCATTACATGCAAAAAACTGCTTGTCAACCTACTGGAAATGGCGGGAAAAAGTGGGCATTACCATATTAATACACTAAAAATCCTACACATGCTTCAGTTCATTAAATGTTCACTTGTAAATAAAACATTAAAGTCCAATGCTGATCATTCAGAAAAGTCAAAGAGGCACAAAAACAATGAAAACTACAAAGGAAAAGAGAGCAAGAGAAAAATACCAATAATAGTAACCATAATTGCTGATATAATAATTAAATCGTTTTTTTTTTTTTTCTTAAATACTCTATGTTAAAATTCAGGCATGTTGTTATGTAGTTAGTAGAGGACAGATTCATATATAACCAACATTTATCCTAAATCATTTATTCCAAAAACGTAAATAATATACCAAATCTACAATCAAATTTAGCCTTTAAAATTGATAAAGTTTGTAACACTGTACTTTCGCATGAAATGTTTGTCCATTTAATGCCACATCCATAACACTGATAAGTCGCTAGATATTCCTGGGCGTCAATGATTATATGAATTTTGAGGATTTGTTTGTTTTAAGCTGAAGAGCCCACTGACATTAATCTTGTCCATGCTCTGAGGCTTTTTGTTCATCAATATGAGTCCAAATGTCATATCCATAATGCTATTTCCACTACATTTTATAAATATTTTGTTAGCGTTAACTACACATTTAGCCACCAAAATAGATTCTCCCTTGCCCCTGGTGTTCCCAGGATAGACTCCTGGTCCACCACAAATCCTGGCCCAGATAAAAGTAGCTACTGAAGATGAATGAATGAAGGAATTCATTAATATTCCACTGTATTTTGGTTGCTCTAAAGGAGACCTATTATGCAAAACATTTTCTGTTATTATAGATTTGACATGTTTTGTGACCTCATATGAGAAGATCTTGTTGCTCAGTTATACTCTCCTGTGAGAAAATCAAATAAAATATAGGACCTTTAAATTGATCTTGCATAAATATTTTTATTCTCTCTCTCTCTCTCTCTCTCTCTCTCTCTCTCTCTCTCTCTCTCTCTCTCTCTCCCACCCTCTTTCTTTTAATGATTTTCACACACTTTTTTGTGAGAAGTCTGTGAGAAGATGGGATAGACCCCGCCTCTGTCTTCGGTCTTGGAGATGCCTCTAAGCTACTAATTCTGAATTCAAAGTCTAAGTAAAGAACTGCTGGCTCTTTTTTTTGTATTTTCCTTCTCCTTCTTTGCCCTAACCACATATCTAGACTAACCCAACAGTTAGAGTAGAATAATCTTTACAAAATAGACAGATAATCAGTTCTACAAAGAGAAGCGTTTTCACAAAAAGTCCATGTCTGGTTTGGTTAACCACCATCCAAAGTAAGTAGTAAGACCGCACCCTTGGGATCACCTCCCGCAAATTCTAACCACTAATCATCTCTGCCACCCCATATAGTTACATATTTCAGTGACCAACCAAAATTAGAACTATTCCCAAAGCTCCACCAGCAGCACAAACGCTCCAATGAAACATTTTCAGAGTGACCGATTTGCACACGAGCTGTAAGACTTGTGAAGACACATCACAGGTAAGGGAATAATAACATTGAGAATGTTATTTAATTTGGATTCTTGTTTTATTATTAATATTACTATTTTAAGTAGCGATAGGATACTGCACAATATATATGTATTTTGCTTGGTTTAAATACCTTTGTTTAAATAAAAGGGTATTTTTTATTTAAGAGAAATTTAATATACAGCAAAACATTTAAAATGCAGATTAAAAATGTCACACTACCACAATTTTTAAAAAAATATTAAGTCATCATATTGTTGATAGAGCATATTACAATGCCAAAATACTGAAATGAAAAGTAGTATTATAGTGCAATGAATGATAGGCAGTTTATGTTGACCAATGAAATATATGTGAGGGATATGCATGGACACACACACACACACACACACACACACACACACACACACACACAAGGAGACCCCATGAGTACACCAGTGTAGCGTTACTCTGCCCGCAGCCACTGTGCTGCGGGTCAACTGAACATAAAACAATGCTGACTGATAGTGTACAATGGGAAAAAACCACATGGTGGATGGAAAACACACATCAGCAACAACTGTTTCCATTTGTTTCTGTCTAAAAGATGATTCATATTCTAATATATACAAACAAAAGTATATTATCACAGGTCAAATAAGGACCATAATTAGGTTCCTGGCACAGGATCTATGGATCAGTGACTACATAGTATAAATATCACATTAACTGTTAGGATTGCTAGGATTTACAGCCGCTTATTACAATCTCCCTCCATTTTTAAAGGTTTCTTCCTTTCTTTCTTTCTTTCTTTCTTTCTTTCTTTCTTTCTTTCTTTCTTTTCTTTAAGTTTAATAATGGTCTGCTTACTGCATTGATCCCCATTTGGACCACATATTGAGAGTTGCCATGCACAGCCACCAAATGCAAATTTAACATTTTGAATCAAAGCCAGACCTTTTCCCCCTTTAATTTATCAAGAAATAACTAAAAAACAGGCCATACATGGTCATGAAACTGAGTAGTCCAGTTGAGTAGTATTTAATTGTCCAGTTAATTCTAGGCAAGTGGAAAAGGAGGGGCTTTGAAATACAGTAAGTGGCTGTAATTCCTCAATAGTTTTAATAGTTTTTTTAAATCCCTTGGATTACAGTTGAAAATGTTCGTTACAATAACAGGTACCCCAACAGAGTTCGCACAAAACAAAGACCAAATTGGAAAGAAAGACGTGATTTAATTGCAATAGGGACAACAAGGGCAAGCCTTGTTAATCAAATACTACAGTATATGGTAACTTATGAAGAAATGTTGCGCGAACCAATAAATCAAGTTCCGAAAACTTCAGAACAGTGTAACATACCAACAGTATAGACATTACTGTAACCAAACCAGAATAATTCCGTATAAAAAAAAAATCAGTTTAAACAAAGTCAATTTCAGATTAATAACATGTGCAAAATATAATCCTATATTTATTTTTCAGTTTCCCAAACTTGCAATAATTTAAATAAATAAATATGATAATTTAGTGAAAATACAATATAATTATTATGCTTCATGTTCATACAAAAATCCAGAAAAAAAAATCCAAAGAGGAACTGATTATTTTATTTTAATATTGATAAATCATGCTTACATTTTAGTGTCAATTCTAGTCAAATCTATTGTAAATCTTGTGGCCCAGAGAATAATAATTTGCCAAAATGAGCAAAAGTCCAACGTTTATCCCATTTTGCTGTTAAACTGTTTAATGTGTAAACTGTAAACGTTTTGTAATTTAAGCTTTGTATTGTAAATTTATGCTGTGGTTATGAGATGTATAGTAAATGAAAAATATAGTAAATGAAGTCAAATAAAGTATAAGTAAAACTAATTCTACCTTTTAAAAATATTATTTAATTATTGCAGATTAATATCTCAAAATCTCTTTTAAAAAGTTTGGGAAATGTTTGCTTTCTTTTTTACTTTATTGATTTGCCAACCATCAAAATTTTTTGCAATATATGTAGCATATATAAATGAATGTTTCTTTACCAGCTTTTTCCTCAAACCATAAAATGCAGTCTCATACTGAAGAAATATGAAAAATGTATTTTTTTAAAACATAATATTGATATTCGAGGCTCCTTCTGTTAATTTTAAAATAAACATTTCCTTACAGAAAAGGAAGGAAAGGAAGGAATTGTTTTTTTTTTTAAATAACATTTTAACTATAGTAACATTTTATTTTTATGTATAGAATATGCATTAACTACTTATGAGTTGTTACTGCAAAGCAAGCACATTAACATAAACCTTTCACATGAATTAGAGCATTTTCAGTGGTGTAATTGTGGAAGGTTAATCTACACCTTATGACCGATTAGATTTGTGAATGCAGCAGTGCCGTGGTATAAAATACGATTTTCACAAACCATGCAGTGTTGTATCTTTAACTAGGCAAGAGAAACAGAAGAGAAGCTAGCTTTTGTTAGAAAAAAAAAAAAAAGCAGCAAACAATATTTGTTTGAAACCTCCCTTTTTCTGTGATTGGCCCAAATATCACATTGTTGCTGCCACCAGCACTTTTTTAAGGATCATAATATCAGCTTTTTTTTTTTTTTTAAATTATAATTATAACTGCATGTTCACTACTGGTTCTTTTTCATTTAGCTCTTTTGAAGTATAACGCTTTTATGGTCTCCATGCTGGCAATATGATGTTCATCAAGATAAAGCCTACCTCAAATTACTTGGCTATACATAAATATCTTCTTGTTCTAATCTTCTTCTTCTTTCTTCTTTGAAGAGTGGTAGTCCCTGGCAAGATTAAACACGGTCATAAAACATGCAGGTGTTTACCTGTGGCTATCTTATACAGAATATTACTGTTACCATAAAGCTTCTCTCTATCATAAGTCCTGCTGTCTGTGTCACCTTCCCCTATCATTATCATGGGAATTAAACCTTGCATACCTTTCATTTATGGAAAAAGAGAACTAACACATGGGATTTTTTTTTAATTAATTTTTTTTTTTTTTTACAGTGGATGTACAAAGTCTACACACCCTGCTAAAATTGCAGGATTTTGTGATGTGAAAAATCTGAGATACACCTTTAATGTGATCCAACAGTTTGAGAGGTTTCCAAGAACAACAGAAAAACATCCAATAACCTAGATGCATAAGTGTGCACACTGTACTATTGATCACATGCTTAGAATAAATAATAAATAATCACGTCCAAAATAATTTTCAATTATAATCATTACCCATCTGTTATAAAAGAAGTGATAACCCAAATAAAGATAAGCTGTTTCTGTAGGATTTGAATGACATCTTCTGGGTTTCTATTGACTGCTAAAGCAATGGTTTACCAAGCGCTTACAACGCATGTACAGTACAAAATGATGAAAGCTTATCATCAACAACATTACTCTTTCTTCTGGCAAGTATTGTCACTCCCTACCCTGCATGTGATAACTATCTCTTGTATTCTTTACATGTTTTATCTATGGAGTAGGGTGACTAGATGGAAGCCCTTTCTCATAAAAAAAACATCCAAGGCAGCATAAATTTTGGTAAGATATGTTTGCTTCAAAAACAAACTTTTCATCTAAAGAAGATCATAACCCTGGTGAAGCATGGTAGTGTTGGCAGCGTCCTATCTGGGGTAGTGTTGCTGTCCTACAGCTTCAGGATTCCTGGTTTGATCCTGAGCTTTATTGAGCCTGAGCACTTTGTATGCATGTTTGTATTTGCATTTACTGTACATTTCCATTTAGGCATTTGGCAGACGCTTTTATCCAGAGCGGCTTGCAAAAAGTGATTTGAAGTTTCCATCATTGGATAGGTACTTACAATGGGTTACTAGGTTACTAACTAAGTGCCCTCAGTCAAACTCAGTTGAGAAGGGGATTTATTATACTTTTTTTTAATGGGGGGGTTTGAAGAAACAAACCGAGTCTTCGTTTAAAGATTGTCAAAGACTCAGCTGTACGGACATCTAGAGGAACTAATTCCACCACCTAGGTGCCAGAACAGAAAAGAGTCTGGATGATTGTCTGCCTTGATCCCTGACAGATGGTGGGACCAGGCGAGCAGTGTTGGAGGATTGGAGGGAACGTATTGTGGTTCATGGTGTCATTAGAGCTGAGAGGTAAGTGGGTGCTGGGCCATTTTTAGCTTTGTAGGCAAGCATCAGGGTTTTGAAATTGATGCGGGCAGCTACAGGAAACCAGTGCAGGGAGCGGAGAATTATATATATATATATATATATATATCCCTCATATATGACCGTATATGACATGACATGACCGTGGTGGGTCTCTACAGCAAGAACGATGAGTCAGCGTACAGAGAGGAAGTACAAAGGCTAATGGACTGGTGTAAAAACAACAACCTGTCTCTGAACGTCGTTAAGACTAAAGAGATGGTTGTTGACTGCAGGAGAACTGCATTCACCTCTGAACAACAGCACCAACTTCCCTCAATCCCAGCTCTCTGCACAAGAAAGCCCGGCAGCGTCTTTTCTTCTTGAGCAGGCTGAGAAAGGCCCATCATCCTCGATCCACGATTCTCACCATCTTCTAAAGAGGAACTATCGAGAACATCCTGAGCAGCTGCATCACTGTCTGGTTTGGGAATTATGCCATCTTGGACCATGGGGGTGTCTCTTCCCTCTATCGAAGGCATTTACACCACACACTGCATTTGCAAAGCCACCAGCATTGTGGCTGATCGGACACACCCATCACACTCACTCCTCACCCTCCTGCCATCTGGAAAAAGGTACCGAAGCATTCTGGCTCTCACATCCAGACTGTGCAATAGCTTCTACCCACATGCCATCCGTCTACTCAACAAGAAAGGACTGGCCTGACACACACATACACAGTGCTCTACAACCATCCAGCAAACATAAAACTTGTTTTTTTTTTTTACACAAATATTTATATTATCAGGACTCTTTTCCATCTATGCTGCTACTCACAAGAAATGTTTACTATGGTTTAAAAAATTTTTTTCTATCATGTCATTAACTTGCACTACCCCAACCCACTATTTCAGTATATTAGAGTATATCTCATTGTATCATGTTGTCATGTTGCTGCCCCTGTTTGCACATTTGCATGTGCACTTTATGACAATAAAAGCTTACTTGACTTGACTTGAATTGATATGTGTACGTGTGTGATGCAGAATTGTCAGTAACCTCATTCTCTCAGTCACTCATTCCCTATACTGCTTATTTTGTATAGGGTAGTGAAAGGCCTGGAACCTATCCAAAAGGACTTGGAGCATGAGGCAGGGTACACCCTGGACAGGGTGTATAAATCCATTGCAGGGCACACAAACACTCACACACTCTGGGGAATTTGAAAAGTAATCTGCATGTCTTTGGAGTGTGGGAGGAAACCCACCAAACCTGGGGAAAACTCGCAAACTCCATACACACAGACTTAAGGCAGGAAACAAACCCTTGACCGTGGAGGTGCGAGGCCACAGTGTAATCACTGCAACATTGTGCCAAACTGGAAAATATCATTGTCTGCAAACAGTTACAAAAATGTATTCAAGGAAAGAAAATTGCATTGGTGGAATGCATTGCAGCATTGTGTAAAAAAAAAATAAAAAATCCCTCTTAACATCAACATCAAGATAAGCTTGACAGTCCATTTTGCTTTGTGTCTGTAGATATTTGTACATATTGAAAACCATTCTGTTACATGCTTCTTATTTGTGTAGGAAAAAATAGTAGTCATAAATACAGACGAACTGTCAATGACCATTCACATCAATAATGAGTATAATGAATTATATTATATAAGTATGTAAACATTAGGGTTGCTGGTCAGTTTTGATTAATAGCTGGCTATGGATTACACATTTCTAAGGACTAGAAGTGAATTAGTTATTGATCTTGAGACCGGAGTCTACACCGTATCCAGAGATACAGCTACACAGATAGACTAAAGTTTGTCAATGTGAAGTCAGTGTTAGATAAGTAATGGAATTACAGTGTCTAGAAGTGTCTATTATCCATTACATCGTTCTCTCTCTAGTTATGCAGTGCCTAGGAATGGCCTTTTCTCTTTATTTTATGTACCTTACTAAAGAAATAAGTCCACATTGTTCTAGCAATATAATTTAGGAGTAGAATTTAATTGTCAAAAGCTCGCAATGAATATGTTAAACAAGGTAGCTCTGTATTCATCTGATCTTACAGTATATATAAAACTTTGAGGCAGATCATACTGTATCAGTCCTGCAGACATGAAGACCGAGGAATGTCCTGTGTAGCTTCAAGATGAAGTTGTTAGAGGAAAAAAGATGGAGAATGTTATTAAAACACCACCAAAGGTTTGAAGCTTATTACGAGCACTGTGAAATCTGTTATAAGAAAAGGTTGCCAAGGAAAAAAAGAAGAAAAAAAAAACATTCTAAACCCAGACACTATCTGGATCAGGCCAAACTTTGTGCTTGGGCAATTGTCTGAGATTTGCTTAAGAGTCCAGCTATAACAGACAAAAGGTTGCACAACTCACTGGTGAAAATACAGAACCTGTGCAGACATCAATAATATCACCAGCTCTGCACAAAATTTGGCACAAACCAAATACAGCTCCAAACCCAATTAACCTTACTCCTATAAATGAGCATTTGGGGGTATCATCATTCTCTTGTTTTTCAGCAGAATGAACTGGAAAGCTTGTTGCCATCACAGGAAACATGGATGGAGGGTAATATAAGAAGATTGTTGGGGAGAACCTGTTTCAGTTAGCCAGACGTCTGCCTTTAGGGTGAAAAATATGTTCCAACAGGACGGCGAGCCAAAGTACACAGTGAAAGCTACACAGGAAAGACTTGGAAAAAGAGAAGAAACAGGTTCATTTTTTGAACCAGTCAACTTAAAAATCTGATGCCTGACCTGAAAAACGCTGTCCACCCACATTGTCCACCTGATTAAACAGAGTCTGATAAATGTGCATCGATCAACGGAATGTAATACTAAAATCAAAACTCATATACATGTACAGTGGTGGTAGTCATTTTGGCAAATTATTATTCTCTGCAGACTAGGGTGTGCATAACAAAACGTTTACAGTGGTGGCCAAAAGTATTAAGACAACATATGCCATGTATGATAGTTATCTTTGTGCATAAAACAGGTGACGTCACTGATTAGTTCTTGAATTTTTGGCTGAAGGGTTGCGCCAATGAGAATGAACCGGTTTAGTTGGAACAAATGAATGGAGCAAATATGTTGCAGGACTTTAATTTCTGACGTTGTGGTGTCCACTTCTGCATACAAATGGCTAAAACTAGGGAAATCTCATGTTAACTGTAAACTTCTGTGGCACATTTCTGTATATGACCTTCAAAAGCAATCAAGCAGGCATGGATTGAAGAATAAAGGGCTTCATACTAAATATTGATTGTTGTATTGATTGCAAAAAACAACAAATTATTCTTTTTATCTTGATTGTTGTTATTAAAAAATTGCTTTGAGTAAATGGAAGCAACTAATGTTACGGATGTTTCACGACATTAAACATACAACAGCCAATAACATAATGAGTCTAGTGGTGCTGGAGCTGTTCATTGACCAGGTCAGGGGGGTCCAACTGGCTGGACCACTTTGTGATGATAGGTAAGCCCCCCTCTTTCTTTCCCCATTTCTTCTCCAATCCACAAAATGCCTTGGAAAAGGGGGCCATTTCCCCCAAAACCTGTCCTCCAAATCTGTTTTTAAAACCCACTCTTCCAAACTTTGCTATTTTTACATTCAGCTGATTTCAACCTATTTAATTCTCCATTTCATACACTCATGTGTTTCTGTACAATATACCAAAATTGCATTGCTACATTATTTTTCTCCTATTCGCCTACAATTTTGTAGCATTTGTTTTTTAGCTATAATATTTTAAACATTGTTGCTCACATTAACATGCTTTCATATATATGAATCTGATCTATATGTTTTTTTTTCAAAGCCAATAAACTTATAACTTACAAATATAACATACGAGTATGGCCAAAAATATATTCAAAGTGAATAAATCAGATTGAAAGGAGATACTTAAGAGTAACAAGCATTTTAATAAATCAAACAAAACATTACATTAAAATAGTTAAAATTGTATTGGCACACTGTGAAATGCTTAAAATATAAGTCAAACACATTTTTAATACCTTTTTAATACCACAACACAATATGCTATTTCACTGGCATAAAACAACACCAACAGCATGAAACAGAACCAGTAAGTTATCCACCCTGAAGGTGTTTATTGACGTCCATTGACTTTTTGCACGTGGCGACACGAAGTTGGTCCCTTTCTGCTTCTGGATGGCAAAAGGAACCTTACTTATTGGATGCCAGTGCCACAACCCACTTGCAAAACCAGTCACGGAAACACTTACAGCAGGAAGACACATATGATAACACTATGTTGTCTTAAACAGCACATTGTATCTTATTTATCACTTATTAATCACTTAGTAATTACTCCAGGTCATTCCAAATAGCCTCTAAATGGTCAGTGTTTCAATGTATAGCACTAATTATTTTGTAAGCTTTAAATGTATTAGTATTAGTATTAGTAAACTTTACCCGCACATCATTTTATGTAGCGTACAGCACAGCACGATCCATATCACTGTGTCATTTGCAACAGAGCACCAAATGAGCTAAAGCTAATGCTAGCAAACATCACCAAATTTAGGAAGACTCACATATTAATACATCATCTGAGGTAATCATGTTACGTAAACAAATCAAATACTTATTTCCTCTTTTCACACATTTATTTCTCCTTTGAATACGGCCTCCACAACATACTGAATTTGAAAATAATCAGCAGAACAGAAGCTCTCAATTGCTAGATTATTCTTATCTGTTTGATAAAGGATCATCTAATGAACTGGTAATATTTCTGCAATTTTTTCTGGCTCCAGAATAGACCTTGGACTTAATTATCAATGAAAATACACAATAGCCTTATGTCAATTAGCGGTATTTCCACCATCCACTGTTGTGACTGACGTCATGGTAGTCACTAGTCTGCAAAAGGTCAATTACACATTTTATACTTCCGAGCTGAACTGTATGTTTAGTTCAGGCAAATAGCATTGTTAATGCATAAACGTCCATATTTTGTAACAGTGTCTGATTTATGTCTGTGATATTTCTTCTCTTCAGCATTCCTGAGGGTTACAGCCCTTAGATTCTTGGCGGACATATTCAGAAATGTCCTCAGTCCTATCCGAATGGCAGTGTACATTTCATGTTGCTGACACGCACCTTTTCTTAAAACTTTTGCTAAGTATCCAGCTGAGAGTCTCTGTTCCTGCAGTTTCAATAAGTTTTTGAACACCTCAAAGGTGTACTGAAGGCTAGTTGAGTAGCTTAGTTCTAAAACATAAATAATGCCCATGGGCATTGCACAGACACTGTCCACTGTCTGAAAGTGCTAGAGTACCTGAGCTCCTTTAGTCCTACTTCACTTGTTTTGGTGGATGCAAAAGAATACCACTCTCTCCATGGATTATGGATGTCTCCAGAATCATTTGTTCTGTCATGTTTGTCTTTAAACCATAAACATTGTGCATTATGGTCAAACTGGCAACCATTTAGAGTGGGGGTGTCAGACAGATACATAGAAGTCTAATGTAAAGTTTGAGGTCTAATGTAAAGTGTGTGGAGTTTGTGTGTTCTCTCCATGTTTGATGGGTTTTCTCTGGGTACTCTGGTTTCCTCCCACAGTTCACAGACATGTAGATTAGGCTAATTGGCCCTCCCAAGTTGCTTATAGTGTGTATATGTGTGTGCCCTGCAATGGGGTGTACCCCAAAAACTTTTTGTTTGATCTATCATTTTGTTTTATTTTTAGGTAAAGGACCAGGTCTGAAGGGTTCAAGAGCATAGAGTTTTCCTGTGAACTGGAATGCTTGGGTGCTGTTGTCTCGCAACTCTCACTAGTCCAGTCAGGTTTGTGATTTGCAGCCTTACACCCCAGAGTCCCCCATGAATGTGTTTCCTTCTGGCTCTTCATTTTAGTTACACTTTCACAGCTATTCCTGCCTGAGTCCCCTTTTTGCACTCCACACTAAATATACATTACTTCATCTGACAAAAAATGTGACAATAAACATAACTAATATTATTTCTATCTCTGTTTTTGTCCCCTGGACCCCCTCCTTGAGCTGTACATGGCGCTCCTGAAATGCCAGTGATCCTGAGCCCTCTGACCTCCAGACCTGCCTGATCCGTCCTGATGCCTTACATCTGAATGAAGTTTTTAGCATTTGGAAACACTGCCACTAAGGATGGTCCCATAAGGCCTGCTTCAAGATAATGTGACTAGTGAGGACAGGTCCACTTAGAAACCATAAAGATGAATTTGGACTGCATTTGATACAAGCAGTTTTGCTATGATGGCTTATGACTAGAATTGCTCAAAGTCTCTATCTGTGAACAGTTGGTAATCTCAACATCGTGAACCTCATGTTAACTAAGATGAAGTTCTTGTACTTTTGAATACTTTTGGTTGCAGACAGGAGTGGAAAAGCCCAGAAATGAGTGGAAAATGCCGGAGGCAACTTTGGCAAGAAAAAAGACTAAAATCATGAGACAACATGAGAAAGAAACCTTGAGCAGAATCAGATTCAAAAAGAAATCCTAGATAGTGTGATTATAAATCTTCTATAACGGTATATTATGGGGTAAATACGGGGTGTATACTGGGCGGTATCAAAAAGTTTCGAAACACAATTTTGTAACACACTAACAAATGGCAGCACTAGGCTGCATGCACAGTCACAAAGGGCGCCAACCTTCACAAGTCAGTGTGCCAAAAGACATCGTCCTGTGTACATCAGGAGTTGTGCAACTGGTGCTATTCTGACCATGTGCGTTACCACATCTGCATTTCATCATGAACAGCAAGGTAGAACAAAAACGAACGTGAAATTCTTGGTTAAACTAGGCAAATTTGCTTTTATACAAGACAGTCACACATACATATATACTACTAGCTGTTTAAACAACTACCTACGAAATGCGCATGCACACACCTATGAGAGTTTGTGCATGCGTGCGACTCACATGTGTGTGTGCACGGAGAATTTGTATGTGTTTGAGCCGTTAGTAGTATATACTGTATGAATGTGTGATGGTTTCATATACTGTATGTGTTTGCCAGTGTTTCATATGTGTGTTTGACTGAAGTTTGATTTAAACCGTATACGGCGCCTCATAAACATGGGCCCAAATATCGGCTCTTCTCTTTCGCCCGAGTTATACCGCTGTGATGAGACGCCTGAGCTTGTAACATCTCGTCACCGTGACCCGGGAAATACTGCTGCTCATGCCATAATAAATGAATACCGTATCGCAGCGCATTGTGACGAAAATGATATGTTGACGAAAATAAAGACAGATGTTTTATTAGGTTTTATTTTTCATAAACCACATTTTAGCCTTGACTTTTTCCAACAATATTGCCTGCTGATTCCGTCACTGTCACAGTTCACTGGTATCCGTGACGTCTCGTCATTGTCTCGTTTTAGTCAAAGGAAAAAAGGTCACAACTGATATTTTCCGTCATTATTTCTGTTGACGAAATGAGCACTAATTGGGACATCCAGTACATCTGTGGTGCGTGTAAAACTGGATGCCTCATGATGACAATGCAGCCTGTCATCGAGCTATCCTCACATGTGAGTTTCTCGCTGGAAACAACATGATCTCACTTTTGCGCCCAACCTACTTGCCAGATTTGACTTCTGCGGACTTTGCCCTCTTCCTAAAGATGAAGAATCAACATAAATGGTCACTGGCTGACACCATTGCAGAGATCCAGAAGGTGCTTGACACGCCTCCAAAAGAAGACTTTTTACGGAGGGACACAGGGAGCACAGTATTGCTGTGCAAGGGGACTGTTTTGAAGGTAATGGAGTGTAAACGTAGATTAATAAGATACTATCTTGTAAACAGGGCTAATCTCTATACTTTTTCATACTGCTTCATACTATTTAGTCAAAAAGTACAACTGTGTAACCAGGTACCTAGTAGTAACTTATGAATAGAATAATTTCCAAAGTCGTTATAGTTTTAAATCGAAGTCAACTTTGTTGAAGTTATCAACTGTTCAATGATGGAGAAATGAGAAGCTGCGAGTCTGTGCTAGGAACAACATCCACAGCTTTAATCTCATTGATCTTCAGGCTGTCAATGTGAAGCCATCCACTGTAGCAGATAGTGACTTTTCGGGTGATGAGAACTCCAATGAGAAAAAGGTCATCTGGATAGATCAGAAAGGTTTGAAAAGCAAAAGGGGTCAGAATCACTGGTATCTCAGGAGTAGCATGTGTAGCTCAATAGAGAGAGAGAGGAAGAGACAGAGAGACAGAGAGAAAGGTTAAAGGTACTTTTTTAATTGAGTACAGAGTGCGAGCAGGGACTCCAGCAATACTAGGCATGACAGCATAAATAAAAGGGAGAGCCAGAAGATAACACAGACATGAGGGTGCCCTGAGACATAAAGCGGCCAGATGCTCCACCGACAATAAACCCGAGCGAACTTTTAAGATTGTGGAAAGACAGCATCCAAACATCCAGAACACTGTATGACTGTGAGTCCTCCATATTTGCTCCTTCTCCTTCCTCCTGAGAACAAAAAATAACGAAATAAGTCCATGTCAGAATCCTCTATTCAAATGCTGCCTATATCGCTGACTATTTGGGTGGTTTATTATTTGTAGCATGAAATGTGCAATTGGATGAGTTTAAGTAGGGCACCTGGACTTCCACTTGAGCCCATGGGAAGGCCAACTGGCTCCCTGGCCTGAGCCAGGCGGTGGAAGTGTGTAGAGATGGGGGTGTGGTCGAGCACCTGTTCGTGAATTGAGGTTGGCGCAGTTAAAGTAAGTCATAAGGCCATACACACGCTGGGGATTTTGTTAATGACTCTTCTGTGTCTTGGTGAGTGGTGGCAAAGCTAAAAGGAAGAAAGACAAACGTCACAAGGCTGAGAGCAGCACGCAGCCATGTGTGTGTGTCCGTGTGGGCGAATAGTCAAGGATTGTAAATGGATGAAAAATAAAAGTGAGATTTTTTTTTTTCCTAAGATAAGCAGTTTCCACATGTAGAACTGTCCCTTACCTGATGCTTTTTTTTTTTTTTTTGGTTTCCTTACAATTCTGTGTATATGTTAAATATATTTGTTGTGCATGAAAATCCCAGGAGATCAACAGCTTCTGAAATACCCAAACCAGCCTTTTTGGCATCAACAACCTCAATCATTGATTCTGATGTTTGATGTGGATCTCTTGTCGTACATCTGCTTACATTTTTGCTGCTGCTACAGCATGTGATTGGCTGACTAATTTTAAATAGCACATACACTATATACAGTAACATACTCATACAGTACTCCTACTGCATGGTTGTGTGTGATATGCATGTTTGTGTGTTTGAGTGGCTGTGCTGTAATATCCAAAACCACAAAATTGCTGAGCGGACATAAAGAACATAAACTGGCTGATGTTCAAGTCAAACATACTGAAGACACAAAGCAGGTCAAGCATAAGTAGTTGACAGACAAGAAACCACCTCTGTCTCTCTCTTGCTCTCTCACTTTCTCACACACACACACACACACACACACACACACACACACACACACACACACACACACACACACACACACACACACACACACGGTCTATTCATCTACAATTTTTTTTCACCCACATTCACACAAACACAAACACATACATTCTCCCAACCCCTTAGCGTGAGAACAGGATGGGCATCTTGGTGCATATGTGCTTGCCTAGGGCAATGGGGCATGGATCTGGGTCAGAGCCGTAAATCCTGTGTGGTCCATCAGGACAAGCAACCATTCTAATTTTTAAAGCCGGGAGACAAGTCAGGTTTGATAGATTATTATCAGAACAGGCATGCAAAAATATTAAAGTTAATAATGAATGCCATAAGTCAGGTTAATGGGTTGTCTGGTTCTCCTTCCAGGGGAATGTGTGGATGTCACTTCATTTCTGCCACCTCCTGGCAAGACTTAATAACTACGTGTACTGTACCTAGAACTTATTTGAAAAACTGCATCTCTGTGGCATGATTAGAAAAGCACTGGAGTGTTGGTACAGCCAATAAAGAGAGTGATTAAATGATGAAAAAGCCTGTTACTCAACAACTCCCAAACTTGTTTCCCTCCCAGAGGATCCTGAATAATCCTGTCTAACTACTTCCTTTAGGTGTTTTAAACCTTTTTTTTTCCCTTTGGAAAGAATGGTGAATGAAAATCAGAATGGGCTTTAAAAAGACAATAATATTTCTTTACAGTATTAATTACTGACTACATGAATGAATGCATATGGATTATTTCACTTATTTGACTCAGTTACTGCTCTATCCTATTCAGGATTTTGGTGGATCTTGTCCATCACATTGCCTGTGCACACACATGCTTCTTTTAATTCGTCACCATTAGGAGCAACATACAACATATTTTTGTATGGTTGATATTTTCTGTCCAGCTGCTTTTATAAATATTAATTGTTAAAAGCATTATATAAATAAAACTTTAACTAAATCAAAGCGTAGAACTGGGAACAAATTCATGCAGACACAGGAACAACATGCATCAGTTAATATAAAATTGTGCAACTTATTTGCATTTTATTTGCTAGATTAAAATAAGATATGCATAAAAAAATCTATTGCCATAATTAAACTAGGATATCCTAAATGACTTGTGAATAAATAACACATGCAGGAAAGCTACCACTGTCCATGTCTCTTTCTGCCCCAGGTCTTATTCTCAGAGGTCTATTGATTTGGATACAGATGATGTGTTTTAACCCTCCTCCCTACACAGCACTTCTCCTTTCTCTGACATGCCCCATACATTAGTACTAACAGCTGACCCTTTCTTATTTGCATCAAAGTACATTAGGACTAAAATCACACAGCATGACCTTTAAGTTTTAGCTTTAATATGTTACCAAATAGTTGTGTAGAATATCTATGCTATTACAGAGCCTTTTCTTAATAATGTAAATATTACAAATATAAATCATGTCAAACACTGAGGGATTAGTTGACCCTCATAATTCCAGCATGCATAAATATGTAACCAGAGAGCAGTTTAAAGTTGACGCCCTCTAGTGGCCACATTAGTAAATTGCCCATCAGATACTACTACTACTAGTACCAAGGGAATAAGGGGATTGAGATTTCCACCCATTTAGAGGTATTCAAGGACATGCAGGCAGGATATTTTGTTATTGTTTTTATAAATTAGTAATCTTATTCCTTACATTGAATCAAGGAAGCCAAGCACTTTATTGTATTTCATAATAGTCCATTTAATTCACCGTTATGAAATGATATGTATATATGTTCTTATGTTTTACTTTATTATAAATGTATTTTACTTGATTATATTTATCAGGGTATCGTTGATGAGGTGATCAACAGGTATGACTGGAGCAGACCATCTGTCAGGCAAACTAACCAACCAAACAAACACAGAAACAAATGTGGTGATGTATTGTCTTCCCCTGATTTTGTCTCTACTGTTAGTTTGCCCAAATATCATCCAAGACTTACTGTATAGTTCTCTCCTATCATATGACAGCTTCCAGTCAGAGAGGGTAAAGGTGAACATATCATGGACTTCCCCTGAGAAGAGTTCAGCCAGCTGAATCTATTTGAAATGATTCTTGTACTGCGTAACACACTCAGAAAAAAGCCATCCATCTGCATGCATGTGTTTACAGAAACTCATACATGTCTTCTATCATTGTGCTTGATAGGGAAGAGAGTACAACATCCCTCCCACTCAGAAAGCATGGCCAGTAGACCAAATGGCACTTTTTTTGTGGCACCACTTACAATGCACCATAAATTTAATGTGTTTATTTATCTTCAAATGTGCAAATTTGTCGATATAATGGAAGACATAAAGAGAGAGAGAGAGAGAGAGACACAGGTAGAGTAAAGAACAATTTGTCAGCCGCTGCTGTGTAGAAATCTAAGATCAAGGTATGAATAGGGAGAATGAACACATGGACACTCACTGCACTCACTGCCTTTCTCCTTTTTCAGAGCAAAATCCCCAGGGTTGAATAAACACCCACAGAGTGGATTTATCTCCACATGGATTTATTTTGTGTCCAGCTGGACATAAATAAACACTGTAGGTGTTTTTTTTTTTTTTTGAATGCATGCATGCGTGCGTGCTATTGTAAGCAAAATGCTATCCTCCTATGGAAGAGCTGATGGTGCTGTTTTGGTTAGGACTCATGCTTGAATAGTTCCGCTAATGCCTCAGGTTCATCACGTCATCCCACTTTGGCCAGTACGGTGTGAGGCATGGGATGTTGCATATCCAGCTGGAGTACCTCAGTCTTTTTCAGGTTCTGGAGCACATGCCGAACCTCCTGCAGTGCCTGAAGCAGGGCCTGGAGCGCTTCTCATGCTCGGAGGTGAGGGTATTGATGAAGTCAGAGAATGGTGAGGACTGCGTATGCTGTATCTCATTCACTCGTCCTGGGTTTTGGCATCTTTTTTGGCAAAAAGATACTGTAAATCATATGAGAAAGAATAGAGACCGGGGTTGGGTTTGAGTTGCCTTTTATTTATTATCTTTTTAGCATATATTTATATATGCTAAAAAGTCAGCATGAATTTATAAGTCAGGGACTCAGTGGTTCATACACACACTCGGAGTGCTAGGACTCGGAGTAAACTTCTCTTTTGCCAGCACACTATGTTCTCTAATGCTTCCCGCTCATTGCAACAGACAAACATTAATTACACACATTCTCTTGTAAACACTGATGCATAGTTACTTTTTATGTCATAAATTGAACAAAGATAAAAAAAAAATAGATTATTGTGGCACTGTGCAAAAGTTTGGGCACCCTACAAAATCAGTACTTAGTAACACCTCCTCTGGCAGATATCACAGCTTGCAAACGCTTTTTATAGCCAGCTAAAAGTATTTCAGTTCTTGTATTTGGGATTTTCTCCCATTCTTCCTTGAAAAAGGCTTCTAGTTCTGTAATATTCTTTGGCCATCTTACATGCACAGCTCTTTTAAGATCTACCCACAAATATTCAATGATGTTTAAATCAGGGGGCTGTGATGGTCGTTCCAAAACCTTCAGCTTGTGTCTCTTCATGTATTCCATAGTGGATTTCGAGGTATGTTTAGGATCATTGTCCTGTTGTAGAAGCCGTCCTCTTTTCAGCTTCAGCTTTTTTACAGATGGTGTTATGTTTGCTTCCAGAATTTGCTGGTATTTAGTGGAATCCATTCTTCCCTAAACCCATGCATTGTTTCCTGTGCCATTGGCTGCAACACAACCCCAAAACATGATAGATCCACCCCCAGTCTTAATAGTTGGAAAGGTGTTCTTTTCATGAAATGCTGCTCCTTTTTTTTCTCCAAACATGCCTTTGCTGATTGTGGCAAGAGAGTTCTATTCTAACTTCATCAGTCCACAGCACTTGTTTCCAAATCGCATCAGGTTTCCATAGATCTGTTGCATACTTCTGACTTTGGATTTTATGATGGGGACGAAGGTAAGGTTTTCTTCTGCTGACTCTTCCATGAAGGTCTTGTGGAACGGTGCACCATCACTCCTCAGTCTGCTAAATCCTCCTGCAGGTTTCTGGCAGTCAAATGGGGGTTTTGATTTGTCTTTCTGACCAGCATACGAGCAGTTCTCTCCGAGAGTTTTCTTGGTCTTCCAGATCTTACCTTGACCGCCACAGTTCCCCTGAACTGCCATCTCTTAATTACATTTCTCACTGTGGAAACTGCAAATCTGACAACGCTTTGCTATCTGAGTCTTACACAGCTTACACAGCTGCTTAGAGGAACCCCTGGTTGTTGAGTGTCCGCAAGTGTGTGCACAAGCTTTGAAGAGTCAAAGTATTTGTAAAGCTTTGAAATTGGCCTTTACGAATGACAGCTGTTGCCATGCATCAGATCTAACGAGCTGATTAAGGTCTGAAACCTTGTAAAAAGAATCTGAGACTCTGGAACTCTTTGGGTGCCCAAACTTTTGCACAGAGCCATAATAATGTTTTTATTTTTAATTTTTGTTCAATTTATGGCATAAGAAGTAACTATGCATCAATGTTTGCTGAAAATATTGTGCATTTTTTCCATTTCCAAGAGAGATTGTGTTAACATCTTTTCAATTAAACTTTTGCATATATGTTAAAGCTTTACACAAAAGCAAACTTTCCCTTTTTTCCTGCATGTGATTTTCTTTCAGATTTTAATGGAGACCGGTATATTTGGTGGTAGATGTCATCACCTGTACACTCTACATTGACATGGCAGTCATGACAAGAATCTCCTCTTTATTGGCATTACATGTCATTTTTGCAGAAAGTCTGCATTGCAGTACCTGGAGGCCGCAAGATTAAAATCATCCCTCAAAATAGTGCCAATAAAGCTTACTGAGCTACTTTGTTGGAAGGTCCTGGCATGCACAAGAAGTTATCATAGTCATTCTCACTACCCACTGTAGTTACATTTACATACTTAAATAGAGTTCTATGGTTACAGCTGGTTACTACTGGATAGAGCAAAATCTAAGACAAGACATGTTTTACAGTTTGCCACCCTTGTAATGCACCATTGGATGTCTCTGGCATATTAATGCTGACTGTGGACTGATTCCTTCTAAGGCATAAAGAGTCTTTCAACACACACTGGTGGTGTAACCACGATAACAAAAATGGACGTAACATATTATTGAAATATTAGTGGTAAATGCATAATATTTTCATATTCTCATTTCCTAATATTTTGCTTATTTTGCTCCTTTATTCATCTTTACTTTTTTTGGTTCTCATTTTCAGTTCAATCCCTGTACACATAGTGGAATGTTTTTTGATTAAGCCAAACTGTGACATAATGATAAATGATTAAGCATAAAAACATCCAATTTAAGTCGTGAACCAAGAAGAAATAGGTGTCAATGATGACAGATGATCAGGCCTGTGATTAGTATACAGGTGATGCTGAATGTTGGAACACACCAGAGGGGAAATGGTGTTACTGCTGCGGTAGTTACATGAACAATTTTTTTATTCTATAATTTGAATATGTGCCAAGAAAATATCCCCACACCATTACACCAATACAAGCAGGCTGAATTGTTGATAGAAGGCAGGATGGATCCATGCTTTCATGTTGCTTACACTAAATTCTGAATGGTTTGAAAAGGAGAAAATCAGCTCTCAGACAGTAAGTGCTTTGCCAGAGGTTGGATGTCATGTTTTACTTGCATTTAATGCATTGTCTAAATGCTAGGTCTCTTAAAAAAAAATAAATTACTGCCAGATTTCAATAATAATATCATTAACGTGGATATTTTCTGACTACAAGAATCCACTACAAAACTATAATAGTTCTCCAGGAAGCTTCTGTAAGCTTTGCTTATCTTTCTGTTGTCAACCGCATGTAGTACAATCAGTCATAAAACAATGACTGTAACACTAATGTAATCTGTACGCAGTCTTTTGAAGCATGCCAAAACCTCCGCAAAATTGTCTGCACTTACTTGGCATCCTTTCAAGCACCAATTCTTTTGAGCTTTTATCAGACATGTGAGTGCTTGCAACAGCACTTAGAAACCTAGCTCAGCCCATAGAGGAAAAAATTCTATGACCCATTGGATATCGGGATGGAAAGGCTATATTTTAGAATGGAGTATTGCTGTGAGTTGCCGGAGCGATAAATCAACAGCACTGCAGTAGCAGCAGTGTTATTGATTCCCTGTTTGAAAAGCTGTTTGAAGATTATTTTATAACCAATATAGTATATTGTCTTTTAGGCAACTTAATGAAATTGTATTCATTATGTAAAATTCACCATTTTGGAATGCACACAAGGAACACAGAGTCATCAGCCTAATCAGCATAAGGAAATTAAGACTTGGGATATCAAGCTGGGCAAACAAAGAGCTGGAATACAGAAGGGAGGAAATTAGAAACATATACTGTATATGGGACAACAAAATAAATCAATTAGATTTTAATAAACACTGTGGAACTGCATAACTGATTCTATTTAAAGTTGGTAGTTGGAGGAAAAAAACAAACATCTGGGTTACAGTGCATAAGCCAAGACCCTTAAATATCACTGCTCCTTGAGCCTTGTCTTATCTGCAAAATATCATGTACATACTCAGAAGAAATAACAACTAGCCAAAAAATACAAATGGGTCTCATTTCTGAAATTAATAAAAGAGATGCATAGACATTTACATTTAAAGCATTTAGCAGATACTTTCATCCAGAGTGATAAACCTAAATAATGTAAATGCTTTATCAATAAATACATCCCAATTCTGCCTAAGAGTACTGTATCTTCCGTCAAAAAACAGTGGTTGGGAATTTCGTCGTCTTCTTCTTCTTCTTCTTCTTTTTTTAAAAGCCTCTAAGCTTTTACTTAAGAAATCATATACACTGATCAGCAATTGCAACACAACCACTATAACCACAGATGAAGTGAATACCATTGGATATTATTTTATAATGGCTCCAGTCAAGAGGTGGAATATATCATTTGGACTGCTGGGACACCAGGACGCACAATAGGAACAAGGCAAGCTGGAAGAACTAGTGGATATTCTGGGCAATGTTCTGCTATGAATCATTGCGCAACAAGTACACTCTTTCATGACAACTGTATTCCATAATGGCGGTAGCCTTGTTTAGACAAATAATGTGTCCTGCTACACTGCAAAATTTGACAAAGACAAGAAGATGTCATCACCCTACAAATTCTCTAGATCTCAATCCAATCTAACATTTGCAGATCTGTCAGATCCAGGGATGCTGCGCCTTTCAGTCTACAGGACAAGGACCTGCTGCTAACATCTTGGTGCCAGATACCACACCACACCTTGAGAGATCTTGTAGAGTTAATGCCTCGATGAGTTAGAGCTGTTTTGTCCACACAAGGAAGACCCATACAATATTAAGCAGGATGGTTTAATGATGTGCATGATCAGTATTTTTCTACAGGACCGTATTATTGTTCATGTATTATCCAGTGATAGACAGTAATGAAGTAAATGTAATTTGTTTGTTATGTTTAAAACTTATCAGCTGAAAAGCCTCATATTTTGTATATTCAATGTTAATACCTGGACTTGGGTAAATAAAATCTACTTGTGCATGTACAGTAGGAGAAGAATTCACAAATTCAGCCTGGAATTGTAACCTATGCCAAATGGTCTGACAACTCAGTGTTTTTTATTTATTACATATCAAACACATGAGGAACACTGATATCAGATATTTGGTTGAATGTTTTTGGGATTTTTTTTCCTTTTTCCTAGAGAAATCATGTTCATTTGTTCAGAGATTTTAAGTAAAAAAATAAAAAATAATAAAAAATAATAAAATAATACAGACTAAATGTTTGGACACACCTTCTCATTCAAAGAGGTTGAATTTGTATTATGGCAAGAAGAAAGCAGCTAAGTAAAAAAAAAAAACGAGTGGCCATAATTACTTTAAGAAATGAAGGTCAGTCAGTCCGAAAAATTGGGAAAACTTTGAAAGTGTCCCCAAGTGCAGTCACAAAAACCATCGAGCGCTACAAAGAAACTGGCTCACATGCGGACCGCCCCAGGAAAGGAAGACCAAGAGTCACCTCTGCTGCGGAGGATAAGTTCATCCGAGTCACCAGCCTCAGAAATCGCAGGTTAACAGCAGCTCAGATCAGAGAGCAGGTCAATGCCACACAGAGTTCTAGCAGCAGACACGTCTCTAGAACAACTGTTAAGAGGAGACTGTGTGAATCAGGCCTTCATGGTAGAATATCTGCTAGGAAACCACTGCTAAGGACAGGCAACAAGCAGAAGAGACTTGTTTGGGCTAAAGAACACAATAAAGAACACAATAAAGAAAACTCTTTGAATGAGAAGGTGTGTCCAAACTTTTGGTCTGTACTGTATATATAATTGTAATAATTTTAATTAATATATCTTGGTGCGGGTGTTTGTGTACACTGAGCAATTATTAACTTATTTCAAAGTAGATTATTAAATCTGGCACATAATTGTTCATAACAGGGCTTTTACTCAAAATTTTGATTTCACTTACTGTATGGTGCAGGTTAAACTTCAGGCAGATATCTAAGTAAAGTTTATCTAAGTAATGATATCTCAGTAAAGCCAAAGTTTAATTAAATTCTGTTGTGTGGTTGATTTAATACGCACACACAGTTTAAAGCATTTGCGGTACGCTGTCAAAACTTGCAGTTAATAATTTGGCACGCTCATAACTTCACTTGTACTCAACATTTTCAGGCAGATATCTAAGCACTGCCAACATTTCATTAAATTCTGTCCAGAAAGTTTTGCGTGATGCTATGACAAATTCTGGCTAAATATACGGACATACAGACAAAAACTTTTATGAGACTGGTTTTGGGTTTTCCAATGTATGAAACGTAAAGATATTATTGAAAGAGCGAGTTCTGACCAAAGTACAGACAAAACCTTGTCCCTATTTATATAAATACTTACATTAAGTACATTTGAAGACAGGTAGTTTTGTAGTTTATTTAAGAGGAAATGTAAATGCGGGATTTCTACTTGTACTGGAGCAATACTGTATGTTACCTATAATATATTTACTCTCTATTCTGTCTATTACTCAAGTATAGGATTTGTGAACTTCATCCACCAATGTTAATAAAATATGTTACTAAAACAGTGGCAAAGACTAGCATATACACTTGCATATTTCATAGCTGTATTTGGGGTTCAATCATATTTGTCTCTCCACTAACCTGACTGGTGTCGGGTCTATGGAGTTGACCCTGGCTGGATATGTACTGCAGGCAATGTCTTTGCAGATTATGCCATTCATTGCATCCCAAATACAGTCTCTGAATTAACAAGTATTAGAATGATTTTTTAAAATAATAAACTGTGGATGTTCATTGCTGTCAATCCAACAACTGTTGTGTGGGTGTTGTTCATCAGGATCTAAACTCTCATGGTAAAATTGTGATGTACATATCTGCCATGGCCTGAGTGATGCTGAGTCTCAACATTCATTTGAAATAGCACAGGAGAATTTGTTCAGGCACTATATTAATTATCCAAATATTAATTATCCTAGCACAGTGCAGTGTCATATACTCCTTCTCATGGCTAATCCCTAACTCTAATCTTGTTATCTAATGCCACAAGTGCTGACTCACTTGTTTCCAATCACTTGTACTTTGCCGCTACACAGCAAATCTACTTCACATTTATTAATCCGGTGCAGTGTGGACTTTTTGGAAAACTACATTTTCCATTTATTTTTACTTTAACAGCTTACACCTGGATATTACGTAAGCATTCAGCGGAGCATTACAGTCTTAGTGAAAAAATGCACCAAATTCTACCTTTGCTTTTCACTAATGTGGCTTCCCTTAAATATTCTGCATGCATATATTAAATCTAAACTGTAAAATGTAATATTCTATTTATTTGCTTTATCTTTTTTACATGTACACTATAACATGTCAAGTAACTACACATACTTATTTATCGTCTATATCAATTTATGCTGTATACAGGATAGCGGGGGGTTGTGGGGGACTTTGGGCATTTAGGAAATGCCAATTACCCTAATCTACATGTTTTTGGATTGTGGGAGAAAACCAGAGCACCCGGATGAAATCCACCATGCATGGGGAGAACATGCAAACTTCGTACACTCCACGCAAATAGACAAGATGCAGAAATTGAACCCGGAGGCTGGAGGTGCAAGGCGACAGTGCTAACCGTTAAGCCACAGTGCTGCCTCAAGTCAATACAGTTAAATTCTATCATGTTTGCTTAACGGAGATAAGATTTAAATTGGAAACCATTCACTGTCACAACTATGCTGGCTGTTATAATCTATATAGTCTAGGGGAAAAAACAACACTGTATAAGAGAGATAATTATTGAAGTTTCAAGATTCAATGTACAAGAGACTTTATTTGCCATTCACAAGTCAGTGATAAGAAAAGATAGATAAAGCAGAATGAAAATATAATACAGGAATAATACAAGAATAAACAGAAGAAGAATTTAAGATAATAGACTATAACAATACAAAATTATAACAATTATCTAGTACACTGTGATATGATCAAAACATGATGCCCAGATATTGAACTATTATATTGTACTTCAAATTTACAAATTGCATGTCATGGGGTTTAATAGATAAATAAATAGATAGATATACTTCATTGAGGGAAATTATTGCAGCAGCAATAAGCAGCACATTTCTTGCACATTTGATGTCAGTTTTTATATTACACTTTGTTCTTGTTGATAAATAGGTGGAGGACAGTGTGCTCGATACCAGATACATGTACTCTGGCTATAGCAGCAGGTCTCTATATGACAAAAATAAAAAGAGACAGATACATGTACACTGATTATAGCAGCAGGTGTCTGTATGACAGAGATAAAAATAAATAAAAAAACTTACAGGGGTGAGACAGACATGCTTTTTTGTTTCCTTGTTTCTTTTGCCATCAGTCTGACAGTGACTGGAAGGACTCTGTTAAAGAAATGTGCTTTTTGTGTGAATATACTGTCCGATCTGCAGTGTCTAAAGGAGTATTTCTAAAGTATTTTTTTCTTAGAATGTTGGATCCTGGATAAAGGACAATTAGTGACTTTCTTGCAGTTAAAATTGCAATATTTTCATCATTAGCTGAAACATACATGTACATATGCATATGTAGAATGAGGTGAGTTACCAGGTTGCATAAAACCAAGTTTAACCACTTGGTTCTATGCAAAGTTCTGTAGCCTATTTATTAGACATAACAGCTACGAATTCTCTAGGGCAGTGGTTCTCAACCCTGTTCTTGGAGGACCACCTGCCCTGCACATTTTAATGTTTTTTTCAGCACCCAGCACACCTGATTTATCCATTCATTCATCATCTATACCACTTTGTATACTGTACAAGGTTGCGAGTAGCACAGAGTCTATTCCAGGAGACATAGGGCATGAGGTGGGGTACAATCCAATCAATTGTAGGGCACGCGCACACCCACACACACACACACTATGGCCAATTTAGGAACACCAATTAAGATTGGGCATCTTTGGACTGTGGAAAGAAACCGGAGTATCCGGAGGAGACTCATCAACCACCGGGAGAACATGGAAACTCCATGCACACAGACCAGAGATGGGAATTGAACACGGAACCTGGAGGTGGAGGGCGACAGCGCTAACCATTATGCCACCTTGTGGGCCTGATTTATCCAATCATCTATATAACAGTGTGTGTGTGTTAAGAGCATGGAAAGTACTGAACTATGCAAGGCAGATGGTCCTCCAGGATAAGGGTTGAGACGCACTAGCTATACTGTAGTAGCCTATTTATTTATTTATATTAGGTTATCACAGCTTCGTTTTTCCTCAACTGTACTTTTGGAAATAATTGAATGAAATGGTAATTTCATCTTGATTCTCAGGCACGAGTGCACAGCGAGTGTACAGTCTACTGCGCAAGACAGAGGAGGGCGATGAAGCATAACGAGATGAAAAATGGTCGCTGCTGAACAGAAATCCTTCACAGTTTAACAGTTCCTGTAATAAGGATCCGGTGTTCAGACCCGACAGCAGCAGTCGCACATCATTATACAGGCTATGCGGTAAACTGTGAGTCTGAGTGGAGCTTACGATGCGGAGCAACTCAGGAGCAGCGTCTGGATGAGAATGTCATCGGAATCCGTAAGCTGTTCATGGAATTACGCATCGCCGCATAGAATCAGTTCAACTGATACAAGGATTAATATTACACAAAGGCATGTTGTGCACACTGTAGTGAACACAGGATTAAAGCGCGTGTGATCGGAGCTGTGCTGTGTGTGTGTGTGTGTGAGAGAGAGAGAGAGTTATCGCACTTCTAAAGAACACGAACACAGGTGCATCAGTCAATTGCCGGTCGTTTTGCCATCTTTGACGACCAGAGTGTGCCAGCTGGGATTAGTGCCATCGAAATCACCCTGGTTCGTATTAACACTCGGGACAACTCGGTGTTTCACATGGGAGAAGAGAGGGTTCGGCTGCGTTTCGGTTGGACCCGGACTCGCTGTCAGGGTGACTGCGGATCAGAAGCTGAGCGGGAGAAACGATGGGTTGAACTGTTCGACCAGCTCGATGTGAATAAAGACGGGAGGATAGACATCAATGAACTTCGCAGTGGCCTCGCCGCGTGGGGGGTCATCCGCAGTGACGTAGACGAGGTGAGGCACGCGCGAGAGTTCAGCACGGGGCGCGTGAACAGGCGGGAAACTGAACGTTTTAGTTTTTAGTTCTAAGCTTTGCAGATTTGAAGAAATGCGATGGGATTGTGCAGCGACTTCTAGTTCATGTTTATATGAGCCAATTAATCCACACACACACACACACACACACACACACACACACACACACACACACACAAAACTGGGTCGAGGGGTGGTCCCACAGGTAATCTGTTTAATACAGTGGTGTGATTGTAGACTAGACCATAAAGCTTGAGGCTGTTTTGAATAGTAACAGAAGGATGAAAGTACATGTACTGTAACTTCTAAAGTTGCAACCCAAACACCAGGGTGGATTTCTGAATAATTCAGAGATCTAATGTTTTAGTCATGTGAAACTGTTGAGGTTTCAGGTTCGAGACTGCCTTGCAGTTTCACAAAATACTACAGGATGGGTGAAAAGTATAACTAGGCATTGAAATTGGTAATAAACTCCATATTTCTAATACAAATGTATACACAGCAAAATCCTTAGTCTTGAATGAACACCAAGAGTGTTGATTTAACACTTTCAGAGTACATTCGTGACCATTAGGTCATATATAAACACTTGGGGTGTTAAATCAGCACTGGGAATTTTGCAGTGTATTGAAACAAATTATTCATGTAATGTACTGCCTCCAGTTTGTGAGGCCCCTCCTTTGCTTAGAAACACTGGGAAAAAAAATCACATGGAGTGAGATCCGAACTTCTTGGAGGCCGTTCCTAAGGTCAAAACTGCACTTATGAGGAAATTTCTGATGAATGAAGGTGTTGACACTTATAGATGACTTCGAAGGTCGGTGATGTGACTTAGTACAATATTTGAGTAGTGCAAACAATTGGATCGAGGCTGTCTGTCTGTGAATGACTATCCAGGCCAATATGGCTCAGAGCCCAGTGCAGTTGTTCTCATGAACATTCGTAACTTGTCTCCAGCTTGTGGAAGAGGAGCATCTGTTTGAGGAAAACTGTAGACACGATCATTCACACACACAACTTGCACATTGCAGAAACTCGGCTGGGAGTTATTGACACATCCTTGTCAGTGTCTTGACCTCCCTCTAAGCAATTTCCTCAGGTTTGATCAATTGAAGGAGTTCCTGGGAGGCCAGTATTTCAGACTTGAAGCAGGAAGTTAAATCATGGCTCTGGCGTACTCAGAAAGCTTTCTACCTTGATGGTATTCATGGACTAGTGAAACACTGGGACATTAGATTACCTAGGGATTACACAGAGAAATGAAAGTAGTTTTTACTGTTACTGCACAATCAAAGGCCTGGTTTGACTTAAATGCCCCTCGTAAAGGTAAAAGTAAATTTAAACTCTATACTCGTGAATATAGAGTTTTAATATTGTTTATTGTTAATAAGCTTAATTCTCTTATTATTAAATCTGCACCATGAGCAGGGAGTTTGTTAATGTAAATTGGATGAAACTAATGCTAGTTTTTAAATTTCATTTTGCCACTGTCATTAGAAAATATGTGACATATTTTTTCAGTTGGCTTGTAGTCACATGGGCTCTGTGAACTTAAAGGAAGTCCATAATTTATCTTTAATCGAACAAACTATGTCAACTTTCCCAACCTCCTGTTTTTCATGCCAGGATGGTGGCCTTTTTGTTTTCCCCCAGACAAAATGAGTGATGGACATAATTAATGTACAAACTGGCCAAAGCATCTCTCACAAGCACTTACAGAGCATTTAATTAACTACAGCATAATGCTGATTACAGCATGCAAAGTGCACTTCACATGCAATAGCAATACTGCTGGCTAATCATTCCATTCCTCTGATGCTGCATTGTGAATTGAGCAGAGATATACAGAGATATTGCTGCAGATCCCACTAAGCAGACAAAGGTATGCTCTTTCAAAACACTACCCTGGCAGGAAGAGAAATACACAGAGGACTTGGCTCAAAAGGAAGAGTGAGCGACCTCTTGTATGGGAACACAGATTAGAGAAGCTGGGAGAGAGTATGAGCCACACGTATGAGCTGACTAACAATGCACTGAGCTCAGGGGAGATTAGTTCAGCTCCATTACAAACACTTATGTATGTTTCAGAGATGTAGAAACCTTTAGATTAGGCTCTGTTTCTATGTTAGTGAGACATGTAAATCCATGCAACATGCTGTGTGCACTGGCTAAACGTAAGTAGCTACTTATTTGGGCTTATTTGTGGGCTTTTTTTAAAAACTAAAAATATTAATTAAACTAAAAATATGAATTGTGCATTTTTACTGCTCAATTCACATGCAGAGTGTGCCACTCTTGGATGATTTGTCAATAATAACGATTATTTTATTAACTTATCTTGTAAAGTGCAGTGGAGCTACGGCTTGATAAAAAAAAAAGACAGGGTGTACTGGCTTACAATAGACATTAATATAGAAGCATGAGATTAATGCCTACTTTAGAGACATCAGCTGCTGGAACTGTAGTGCAGGATGATGAGCAGTTCCATGCCATTTACAGCATAAACATACACTGCCTGCTCCAAAAAAAGCAGTCACAGTTTAGATTTAAATTAGCACATGCTGAAGAGTCTTTGAATGAACAATTACTGCCGTGATCAATATGCTCAGTTAACAATTCTTTTAACTGTAATTGATATACTGAATAGCTTCTTACAGTATTTCTTAAACAACTGTATCAGGAGCCACATTCTGTGGTCATGGAAAAGTTACTGTGTTTCAGGAAGCTATTGAGCTGCATCAAGCAAAGAAAACAACTAAGGAGTTTTCTTAGAAATTTACAGTAAGAGCTGTCCAAAGCATAAAAAAATGGATGGATAGTGCTAAAACACCAACTTTATGAAAGAAATGTGGTCTGAAAAAATCATGAATGAACATAATTGGAGATCACTTAAATATCTGGTAAAGCTGCATTATTAAAAAAAAAAAAAAATCAGCATTAAAAATCACAGCTACAGGCATGTGTAAAAGTTAATTGCCCTTTTTTAATTATGTGTTTTTTTTTCTTGTAAATACATCATAAAAATTATCTGATCGTAGCAGGTCTTAGAATTAAGCAAATACAACTTCAGACGAATAACGTATAACCTTTTTTTTTTTTTTTACTGTGCCCTTATTTATTTAACACAGATTAAGCCAAAAAGAAAAAAAAGAACATGGAAGTTACTAAGTACCCACTTACTGCTTCCACAGGATGTAAGAGGTTAAGTTGTAGGAAGGTGCTGCTAATCATCAGCCTTTGATTAACTGATCATTAGCAGGTGTACAGACCTCTATAAAAGCAGAGATTTTGGCAGTTTTCTGGGCTGGAAACCCGGAAACAAAAACAATGTTATGTCCAACCAAGAGTAATTAACAAGGAGCATATGCAACCTCTTAATGCCAAGAATAGATAATGGGGTTTGGCAAGCTAACCATGGATGCTATTCCTGTTGTGCTGGTGTGGTATGTTGTAGCTATTTATAAACTGTTAATGTCATGCATTAATCAGTCCATTTGACCAGTGCAAACATACAACATGAAACTGATAGGGTTCTGCTATAACCCGCATAAAATTATTCCTGCTAGCATCCTTTAGCAACCTAACTATTAGTAATTTCCCTAATATTACGTACGTACGTTTGTTATATACAACATATTTTTTTGCACATCTATGGTGTTCAGCTGCAACCTGCAGAACTTGTCTATTGTAGCCGAGATTTCACTATAAAGGGATTCTAGTGTAGTACGTTAAAAATGCTCTCAATACATAGTTTTGCTGGTGGTTGTGTGACTGAGAAAAGAAAAGAGTAACAACATTTTAAAGATGGTGTCAATTAATGCAGTGTTAAAACAACAAACAGTTTAGCCCATAGATCGCCTTCCACCTCCAGGGTCCGGGTTCGATTCCCACCTCATGTGCATGGAGTTTGCATGTTCTTCCTGTGCTTGGTGGTTTTCCTTTGATTTCCTCCCACAGTCCAAAGACATGCAGATTAATCTAATTGGCATTACCAAATTGCCTGTAGTGTGTTAGTGAGTAAGTGTGTGCCCTTCGATGGATTGGCACCCTGTCGAGGGAGTGCCCTACCTCATGCCCTAAGTCTCCTGGGATAGGCTCCAGTCCCCCAGCGACCCTATATACAGGATAAAGCAGTGCAGAGGATGATAAGATGATCGCTGTTTAAATTGTCTGTATGCATATGTTTTCGATGCTAATTACAGTTCGCTTGCTTAAATGTAAATGAATGTTTGTTAATATGCAAACTAAACCAAATTCCTGATAAATTGAAATAACAGAACTTGACAGCTGATATAAATTCCATTTTAATCTTAATTAACTATGATATATAAATATCTTGATATTTCCAATATTCTGATATGTCAACCTATGCTGTATAAATATTGCTCACCTAGCTCTTGTTACAAGGCACCACTCCTGTCTCACTTTTTCCTTTTAACCCTTTTAATTCACCCCAGCTTCTTTTATCTGCCTCACCCTTGGAGTCCTGTCTGACTAATGCCTCTGATTCTTGCAGATAGTGCGTGTGAGTGATACCAATCATGATGGACAGTTGGACTTTGAGGAATTCGCCCAGTATTTACGTGCCCATGAGAAAGAGCTCAGACTCATATTTCGCAGTCTGGACAACAACAATGATGGTTTGTATGCAGTTCACACAAGGAAAACAAAAATACATCAATCACTAATCTTTTCCATTGGCTGTGTCTAATTTCCCTCAATAATGTGACAACATCCATTGTTATCTATTTCTACAAATATACATTTTATTTACAGAATTAAATTAAGTTTAAAAAAAATGGTACCTTGACATCAGAAGCTATGTTATGCAGTATTCTGACATACTTTATTTAATCTTTCATGATCTGATTATAGTATTAGAAGGCATTAATTTCTAGAAATAAATTCCATTTTTAGTGGAAATTACTAATATGATTAGCCTTGTATATTAGTTTATATGAGCAAACCTTGTATATTTTAATTACTTTGCAGGCACAAGCAGTTTAATCATTCATTGGGCTTTAAGTATTTTTTCTCTATACCACCTCAGTGGATTTGGATGAAGGGATCAAGATGTGATTGAAGACTAGCTTTAGCTTCAATTCAAGGATTTTAAGAAAAATATTTTATTATAACCATTTAGGAATAATTAGGACCATTAGTGATTGGATAAACTAACCTACTTATAAATGTAATTATTATATTTAATACTTTGATGTAAAAATATTGCAGTCTGGAACCCATGGAAATCACCAAATGCTGAGTTTCCTCTCTTGTGCATCTTTGCCATGCCTTTACTGCATCTGCTTTAACTTGTTGCATGTTTGGGGGTCTTGCTACCTTTAGTTTTGTCTTTGGCAAGTGAAAAGCATGCTTAATCAGGTTGACACCAGGTTTTTGACCCGGGTCATTATACATATGTACACTGTTTTGCAGCATGAAACTGAATCTGTGCAGAAAGTTTACTTCTACACATTGAAGAATCCACATCATCAATTAAGAAAGTGAACTAATTCTACTGGCAGCCATATATGCCCATGACAGAATATTACCTCCACCACCTTTGACCTAAGATGTGGCATGCTTTGGATCATGAGCCAATATTTTCCTTTTTCATACTCTTCTCTTTCTATTACTCGGGTACAAGTTCATCTTACTTCAAAACTGTCTTTTTTCTGTTTTTCTTACTTTCTTTCTTTTTCAAAGAAATGATGACGATGAAAAATGATGATTTGCGTTGCCATTATTTAGGTCGTATAGATGTAGGGGAAATCCAGCAGTCTTTGCAAAGTCTGGGGGTTAAAGTGTCGATTGAGCAGGCCTCCCGGATACTGCAAAGGTTCGTGAATAGGGAAAGATAATCTCTCATCCCATATTTTTCATGATGACTGGCAAAATCTGTTTTTTATTTTGCTTTCTTGTTTGATTTTCAGTATGGACAGAGATGGCACAATGACCATCAACTGGAACGAATGGCGAGATCATTTCCTTTTCAATCCATTACACAACATGGAGGAAATTGCCCATTTTTGGAAGCATTCTTTGGTTAGATTTTTTCTAAACGCACAAGGTTTTTTTTGTTATGACCCTTTTGGCAAAGAAACATACTCTGATACATGTTGGTATAGATGGTTGATATTGGGGAACACCTGACAGTGCCAGATGAATTTTCTGACCGAGAACGGAGGGCAGGAGTGGTCTGGAGGCAGCTAGTTGCAGGAGCGATTGCAGGAGCTGTATCCAGAACCGGAACTGCTCCACTAGACAGACTTAAAGTTTTCTTACAGGTAAAGACAGAAACTTTGGTCAAAGTTCTTTCATACTATTGATTTGACAAATACAAATAGTAATTAATAATAATTAATAATAAATGATTAGAACCTGCAATACATTTTTACTATTTGTATTTGTCAAATCAATAGTATGAAAGAACTTACAGAGAAGTACTACTATTATTCCAAAAGGAATGAACAAAATTGACTTGTCAAGCCATTGACACAAAGTTTTCTTTCAAATTATATACAAATTAATAACACATATAAGCATTTTCTGCTTCTGTTAAGCAAGTTTGCTTGTTGCTGCAGGTTCATGGATCATCAGGTGTTAGCCTGTGGTGTGGACTGCAGCGAATGGTGCAAGAGGGGGGTATCATGTCCCTATGGAGAGGAAATGGCATAAATGTTGTCAAAATTGCTCCTGAGTCTGCAGTCAAGTTTATGGCCTATGAACAAGTAGGACACTTTACATTCAACATGTTTTTACATATACATCTTTGCATTTTGCTCTTTTACCTCTAAAACAATAGTATCTTCCACTGTTACCTACTGTACATTGCCTACATTTGCACACCTGTTATCCACATATAATTGTTATCCCCTCTGCATCTGGAGAATTGGTGCAAAAACAGACCACTTGCTTCTGTGTAAATAGTCCACAGTGTGCTCCACTGTCATCACTGTTTCATCAGTGGTCACCAGAGGCGTTCAAGCCAACTCTGTACTGACTGCAGAAGTGCATTTTCTATTTAACATGCAATTCAAATTGTGCAAAGACCTAAAATAAATTTCTTTCAATATATTGACTAATTCCAAAATTATGGAGATGCTTTCTGCTACGGATGGGAATCACCAGGGACCTTTTGATACAATATCCAGGTAACATATTTAATACACACCAGCATAAGAGAAATAAATTGAGGGAAGATTATATGTTGAAAGCAGTCACAGGATGTCATTAGCAATGTTTCCTTCTAATATTTACCCAACCTGGGTTACAGTTAAAATACAGGCAGACAAAAATGCATTAAATTATCATTTAAATATACCTTAAAGGTGGATGGACATTCACAGACAAAAAAAATATATATATATAAACTTGTAATATATTACACCCAAGCACTGGTGTCTCAGTGGTAGGTGTTTTGCCTGCCATGCTGGAGAACCGGGTTTGATTCCCAGCCAGTGCCCAAACCCCAGTCACTGGATGCAGTGCCGGTCCCAAGCCCGGATAAAATGAGAGGGAAGCGCCAGGAAGGGCATAAAGCGTAAAAAACCTGTGCCAAGCTTCTATGTGCGGATTGGATGGTCAAGCAAGAATTGACTTGGATCTGAATTTTGACAGCATCAATACTTCTTTTTCTAAAAGAGGAAAGCAGAACATATTCAACTGCACAATCAAACTTCACCTTTTAGTGGAAATGCACCTATAGTTACCAACTTGTTTTCTACCAAGCATGGAAATTTTTTAATGGTAAAAAAAAAAGTCTAAATTTTACCTTTTAAAATTCCTCTCTATATACAGTAGCTGGCATCTGTAATGATATTCTTTACAATTTATGTAATAGAATAATTAGTTGTGAGGTTTACACTTCAGATTTCCTGCTTACTTTTGCCCATTTAATCTTAATCACAGAGCAGTTATAGTAGATATTGGTGGAAGCTGATTTTTTAAAAATATATTTAATATAAAAACAAAACGGGATAATATACTGTATTTCAGCAACTGAAAGTGTTCACAACTGTTAACAACATTCAAACATTTGCACAGAGTTAATCATTCAAACTTACGTTGATTGACCCTTGGGTCAAGATTGGACTTTGGAGCAATGGAAAAGTCATGGGCTCTGATGAGTCCAGATTGCAGAGTGATTGGTGCATCAGGGTAAGAACGAAAGTGCCAGAAGCGATGCACCCATCATGCATAGTGACCACTGAAGGCAGTATGGCAATAAAATGAAGTCAGCTGATGACCTGAGTGAATGACCAGGTTATCGCTGGAGTTTTTCTTTTCTGATGGCATGGGCATATTCCAGGATGACATGCTAATCCATCATTGTGAAATATGTGAGGAGGAATCATTTTGATACATGAGCTGGTCACCCCTTCCCAAGATCATCTGTTGATGAGAGGACAGTTAAAATACTCTTTTTTGCACTTCCCTTGCACATCCCAAAGACCTTTCCTCTGTAAAAAGTATGTATCTCAGGAAGGAACAACATTGTAAAATTTCAAAACAATGCAACTGTAAACGCATGCTCTAATCAAGGCTAAAGAAATCCTGTGAAATATTATAGTGTGCAACGTTTTTGGCCAGGCAATGGATATTTGTTTAATCCCAATCTAGTAATAGGAAAATACCAAATTAGTGACTATCCTTTTATATATCATGTCAAATCCTGTCATATCTTTAGATAAAGTGGCTAATTCGAGGCACCAAGGACGGGGGTGCACTCAGGGTTCAGGAGAGGTTTGTTGCTGGCTCTTTGGCTGGAGCCACTGCTCAGACTATCATCTACCCCATGGAGGTAAGTAAGTGAGTCTGAGAAGGTGTGATTTGTGAAGTTCTTGCAGTTTTAGAATAGCTGATGCACTTGGATATATTTAAATTCAGTAGATACAGTATAATCTTCATCATCATAATCTTCATTTATATTTCACTTTAGAATGTATAGTAAAGATATATTAGTGAACCTACTGTTGTTCAAATAATTACTATAAAACTATAAACTGTATAACAGCTGTGGAGTCTACAATACTGGGTGCAAACAAGAGGAATTCACCCCAGATGAGATGCAGTTCCAGTCATGTACAATAATGCAAATCATGTTAAGTAAAATTTGAAATTTTTGCCACTGCAATTTATTGTGGTTGCATATTTCAAATGAAAATGTAATTCAGGCATTTACAATTCAATGCAAAAATATTCAAGTTACTAAATTGCAGTTCTAAAATATTTTCAAGTGTTAAAAATACAATCTTCATTATTTTTTAATCTTACAAATTCAGGTTGCTAAAATTCAGGTCTTCACATCCGGGATATCACAGGAAGAGCAGTGGAGTGCCGATTGCTGCTGTCCAGACCGCAGCGTACTTTAAAGTGTGCTTCCTGCTCCCTGTGCAGTCTACTTCTCAGAAACTACTTACCGATCGGAACGCAGCATTCTTAACTAACTATCAAAACTATGAAAAACTATCAAAAGAGACAACAATAGACAACAGACAACAAAGTGCACGTGCAAATGTGCAAACAAAGAGCTACATGACAACAATGTAACACGTTACAGTGCTGAAATACCTTTTTAGTGATGAGGTATGAGCTGAGGTAGTGGGAAGAGCAGCAGTAAACAACTGACATTGTGTCGAAAATATTGTGTGCAAATAGCAAAGTGAAATCAATATTGTGCAAATATTGCAGAGAGCAGTTCAGGTAGGTAGGTATGAACAAATTAAGATGGTTGTAGATCAGTGTGATTGTGCATGTGTGTGTTTATCAGTTCAGTCCGGATGTTACTTAGTTCGTCCGAGTGATTTGTGTGTGTGTGTGTGTGTGTGTCTGTGCGTGTGTGTGCCTGTGCATGCCTGTTTATCAGTCCAGTCCCTTTGTGTTGAGGAGATGGATGGCTTGTGGGTAAAAACTGTTACTCACTCTGGATGTGAGAGCCCGAATGCTTCAGTACCTTTTTCCAGATGGCAGGAGGGTGAAGAGTGAGTGTGAGGGGTGTGTCCGGTCAGCCACAATGCTGGTAGCTTTGTGGATGGAGCGTGTGGTGTATATGTCTTCGATAGAGGGGAGAGAGACCCCGATGATCTTCTCAGCTGTCCTCACTATCCACTGTAGGGACTTACGGATAGTGAGGACAGCTGAGAAGATCATTGGGGGCTCTCTCCCCTCTATCGAAGAAATATACAGTACACCATATGCTCCATCCACAAAGCCACCAGCATTGTGGTATTGAAATATCATGGTATTGAAGCAGATTAGCAGAAAGTCAACTGAAAGAGAAAAGTGTGGTAGGAAAAGGTGCATAAGCAATAGGGATGGCCACAGACTTTTTTGCCAAAGAAAATTGTCAAGCAAAGCATATTCAGGAACTTGGGAGAACTCAAATGAAAGTAAATTTTACATTTCAAATTAAGGTTTCAGAGTCCCGGGGAGAGTGGTGAGTAACACAACCCAAGCGGTTTGAAGTCTGGAGTGAAGTTTCCACAGTTTGTGATGATTTGGGGTGCCATTTCATTTGCCGGTCTTGGTCCACTGTGCTTTATCAAGTCCAAAGTCAATACAGCCATCTACCAGGAGGCTTTAGAGCATTTCGGGCTTCCAACTTCTGACAAGGTTTACAGAGATTCTGATTTCCTTTTCCAGCACGTTTCACAGTGCCAAAACTACCACTCACTGGTTTGCTGACCATGATATTACTGGGCTTGATTGGCCAGGCAACTCACCTGACCTGAACCCCATAGAGAATCTATTGGATATTGTCAAAAAGAAGATGGGAAACACCTGATCTAACAATACAGGCAAGTTGAATGGTGCTATGAAAGCAAGCTGGTCTTCAATAACGCCTCAGCAGTGCCACAGGCTGATCATCTCCATGAGATGCTGCATACAGTGTACATGCAGTGATTTGTGCTAAAGGATCCCTGACCAAGTTTTGAGTACATAAATTGAGAGCATATTTTAAAGAATTTCTGCATTGTAAATATTTTTTCATTGATCTTAAGAAATATTATAATATTTTGATATACTGGATTTTTGAGTTTCATGAGCTGTAATCATCAAAATTCAAACAGAAAAAGCTTGTAATGTTTCACATGATGTACTGTGTTCAATCTGTAATATATGAAAGTTTCACATTATAAATTGAGTTACAGATTATTCTTTTTCATGATATTCTACTTAATCCTGTATTCGGGGTCACGGGGGGCCTGGAGCCTATCCCAGGAGACTTCGGGCACATGGCAGGGTACACCCTGGACAGGGTGCCAATCCATCGCAGGGCACAGACATACACACATACACTCGCTCATTCACACACTACGGGCAATTTGGGAATGCCAATTAGCCTAACCTACATGTCTTTGGACTGTGGGAGGAAACCGGAGTACCCGGAGGAAACCCACCAAGCACGGGGAGAACATGCAAACTCCATGCACACAGAGAGGGGAATCAAGCCTGGCCGGGGATCGAACCCGGACCCTGGCGGTTTTTTCCTCTGGAACACTATGTCCAACATAAGAAAAACATTTCCCACCTTCTGAACTGTATATTAACATTACACCTGTCTCAGCTGAGCAAATGCATAGAAAGAGTACTATTACTACTTACTATACATACTATGAATAATCAAGCAAATAAAAGGCCTGGAGGTGGTTCTAATTGTTACATTTGCATTTGATAGCTGTTCACTCAAACCCTCAATATGAGATCCAAAGAAGTGTCTATGCAAGTGATGGGAGCCATCATAAAGCTGAAAAAACAACAACAACAAAATAAGCCCATTAGAGACATACAGTAGCAGAAGGCACTGTGAGTAACCAATACAACAGTAATGCAACATTCTTAAAAAGAAGGAATTAACTATCGAGCTCTGGAATGTTCTGGAAGATCACTGAAGACAATTAAACTGGGTGACCGCAGAATTCTGTCCATGGTGAAGAAAAACCCTATCCAATTCAAGAACACCCTTGAGGAGATGTGTAATTGTCAAAGTGAAGTGACTCGGCAGTCAGGATCCAGATTTATGAAATAAATACAGACGCTACACAATGAGGTACAACCACAGCTAATGCTCAAGAACAGAAAGGCCAGATTAGACAGTAAGCCAAAAACAAAACAAATCCTTTGGACTGATGAAACTTATACCAGAATCACAGGAAATGTATGGAAAAAAGAAAGAAAAGAACAGCTCATGATCCACAGCAACCAAAACTGTCAAATATGGTGGAGGTAGTGTTATGGCTGACAAGGGAACTGGGTCACTGGTTTGTCTGTGTGTGTGTGTGTTTGTATTAAAATTGCTATAATTCTTGAAGGTTTTTGTCTAAATTATTTTTCTTTCAATTTTTTTCCCCTCATAAACCATAAACAATCCTTTGTTTCTACAATCCTCCCCTAGGTGTTGAAGACGCGTCTTACTCTACGGAAGACAGGGCAGTACTCTGGGATGGTAGATTGCGCCAAACATATTTTTCACAAGGAAGGGCTGCGTGCCTTCTATAGGGGCTATGTGCCTAACACAATTGGCATCATTCCTTATGCTGGCATTGATCTGGCAGTTTATGAGGTATGTTCATGTAAGGACTTGCCATATATCATCCATACATTCCATGAAAACCCTAGTTCATTCTGTCTTCTATCATGTGGGTATGTTTGTAGGTTTTTTACTCAAGTCCATACATTTTAGTCTTTTGTCTCCAATTTTCTCTCACTCCTTCTCTCTCCCCAGACTCTTAAAAATGCGTGGCTACAGCAATACTGTATGGGTTCAGCTGATCCTGGTGTTTTGGTTTTGCTTGGCTGTGGTACTGTGTCAAGCACCTGTGGCCAGCTAGCCAGTTACCCGTTGGCCCTTATTCGTACTCGCATGCAGGCCCAGGGTGAGTGATGTTATTATGTGATATTCATAAACAAATTCTTTCTTAAATAAATTGTTGCACAACAACATTATTTTGTTCTGGCATGGGTTTTAGTGTGTGTAAGGAGGTCAAGGAGTTTTTTTATGCTTCCTGGGTAGTGTGGGAACTTCATTTTAATTACCTAACAGAACGCAAGGCGAACATCTGGATCTATGACAAAGAACTCAACGTGGCATTCAGCTTGATAAACTTTCTGCACGTAAGCATGACTGATGCTGGCACTCTATAATGGTTGGTTGAGTTTTTAAACTGACAGAATATTTCTGCAATGCTGGTATTACCAGCAGAGCCTTGGGAATCTCAAACAAGGACAATGAGAGTGGATACACTTTCCCACTCTTCTATTTCTGCTCCGCGGCAGACCAGTGCCTCATTCTCCCTAAGTCAGGCTCTGCTTTGCTCAAGCTAGGCCCTGTTCTGCCTGAGCTAGGCCCTGTTTTGCTCAAGCCATGACCTGCTCTGTCCACGTCATGCTCACTGAAGGACCTCATGCTGGTGGCACCTGCCTGCTTTGAGAATGATGTGTGTCCTCCTCCAGATGACTTTTAAAATCATGCTGGCACCACCTGCCAGCTTTGAGGATGCCATGCTGATGGCACCTGCCAGCCTTGAGAATGTCATGCCTACATGCTTTCTGTCTTTGAGGATGCCATGTTCTCTCCAGTGGCCTCCTGTCCTTCCCTCCAGCTCAAGCCAAGTTTTGGGCACAAATGTATTCCAATTTGTTTATACTTTTGTTAGTGTTAATAACCAAAGTATCAATACCATTGCCTTATTTTTGTTTAGTTTTGTAAATATGTTCTTGACTGAAGATATTCATGTACCTCCAACCTGTCTCCAATCATTCCCTTATAAGGGATAATCCTAAAAGTAATTGGGTGGTATAGAACAAAGCACTAGTCTACTTTGTGGATTCCCCATGTGCTTTTTTGTAATAGTGTCCTGTGCTTTTGTCTCTGCAGCTTACACAGAAGGTGCTCCAAAGCTATCTATGGTAGCCCAGTTCAAGGACATATTGACTCAAGAGGGTGTCCCAGGCCTGTACCGTGGCATTGCCCCTAATTTCCTAAAAGTAATTCCTGCTGTTAGTATCTCCTATGTGGTCTATGAGCACATGAAGAAAGTGCTGGGAGTGGATACATAGAAACTGCTTCAACGGTATGAAAAAAGTGGGTATGCCTTAGAAGACTCATACGAAGTAGAAAACTAAGAAAAAGAGAAGAGAAACAGAAAAGAGAAAGAGAGGGGCCTCGTTGATGAAGCAGAGGAATAATGCTTAAAACCCTATTTCCATTATATAAAATCTACATCTATATTAATTTTCATTAAAGTGGAACCTTGGATTACGAGCATAATTCGTTCAGGAAGCATGCTCATATTCCAAAACACTCGTAAACTTGTAAAATCATATTTTCCCATAAGAAATAATGAAAACTCTAATTATTCGTTCCACAGCCCAAAAAACTAAATACATAAAATAATTAATACAATATATAAAATAAAAATAAAACAAATTAACCAGCACTTTACTTTTAAAGTTAAAATAAATCCAGACAGATAAGTGTTTCCGTTGTGCTGTATACTGTGTATGTGTATGTTTGGAATTAGTCCTTTCCCTCGCCTTGTCTTACACAGTAAAACTCCACCTCCCTCCCCCCCACCTCGCTTTTTAAGTTTCACAACAGACACACACAATGAAAACACTGTTTTAATGGGAAAAAAATCTCTCTAATGACACTCGCGTGAGCGCATACTAACGGAATCACTGCTATAAAGTAAAAAAAATAAATAAAAATGAACCAGCACTTTACTTTTGAGAAGAATCGTGACAGAGCGTAGTTTTCTGTGTAAAGCAGAGAGTGTGTGTTTGTATGTGCGTGTGAAGTCTGGGAGGGGGGTGTAAAGGTGAGAGAGAGTGTGCGTGTGTCGGTGTGTGTGTGTCGGTGTCAAATTATGCGCGCACACACATAGGAGGCATGCTGAAACAGACAGGGAGAGAAAAATCATTGGCTCAGTTGTGATCACGTGACGCTCGTTGTCAAAACAAGAGCGCATGCGTGATACATGATACTCAGCACTCGTAAATCAAGACATGCTCGTTTTTTCAACATTTTTAAAAAGTAAACCAAGTTTCAACTCGTAAACCAAGACTTGCTGTTTTTTTTTCAAATTTTTTAAAAAGTAAAAATTTATTAAAAATCTTTGCTCGTCTTGCAGAACACTTGTAAACAGCGTTACTTGCAATCCAAGGTTCCACTGTATAATAGTTTGAAAGGATGGCACTTCATTTTAAAGCATCTGTGCTGTGTTACAAACACTCCTTATTTCATTTTACTGTAAAAACCCACACAGCTGCACTTTAAATGCTTGTTTAACAAATGCAGATAACTATTTTTAATGAATAAAACAAAAAACTAACTAATTTGATTTTTTTATTTGCAATGATTGCCCTAGAGTATATGTCAGTTTTGCTTTGATGAATAGCGCAAAAAAAAAAAAAAATCTCAGCACTGCAAGAAATTTTTTTAAAACATATACCAGTCAAAAGTTTGGACATCTTCTAATTGCATGGTCTTTCCTGATTTTTATTTCTTTCTACATTGTAAAACATCCATGCTGAAGGCCTCCAAAATATGCTCTGTAAAGCCTTCAAAATGCCTCTAATGCAGTGATGTTAATTGGTGATTTTCGAGGCTGGTAACTGCAAATGAACTTCTCTTTAGCAGAGGTAAGTTTTGGTCTTGCTTTCCTGGGAAGGTCTTCATGAGAGAAGTCTTCATGAGGTCTTCATGAGTTTCATCATGGTGCTTGATGGGTTTTGCAAATGTACTTGACAACATTGCTTTTTGCAAGAAATAGTCCAGAACAGCTGACCTTAATGTCTTAAAATAACAATTGTTATTGTTAATTAATTACCTATTTACATTAACAAAAACAATTGGTGTTATTAATTACCTATTTATGTTATTTCATAGTTTTGAAAAAATTCCAATATTGTTAAAAATTCCAAATTAGTTTCTAAACTTTTAACTGTATGTCTAGACAAATTTTTACTCTTTTCAAGCTTTAAAAAGTTTATATTCTTCTATGAATAATTTCTAATCTTTTATTATTTTAAGGTTTTTTATTTGTTTGCTAAGATGTAATAAATTATTATAATGGAATAAATTGAGTATATTTACATTGTCACAAAGGTTGCCACTTGTAAACCCTCATAAACAGCACTCATAAATAGTGGAAATAACAATTTCTTGAGGATTACAATTACTCGATTCTTTAGAAATAATGGATGAAACACTATGTGCATTAAGTCTATCCTCAATCAAGACAAATGCCATGTGTGATCATGGGCATGAGACAAATTTCTTATTAGGACTCAGCAAGTAAATGAATAAAAACTCTTTAAGTTGACCTCTCTGGTAGGTTTCGACAAAATAATGTTTATTCTGCCTAAAACCTGTTTTCAGTCAGTATTGTTATGTTTGTTCAAAGTTAAAGTGGAAAATGCTTGTCTTCATGACCTTCTAATCATGCTTTTTTTTGATAAACATTATATTGTAACAGAGACTTGATCATAGAAGTGTGGATTTGAGACAGGCCATGCTGTGTACTGTGGTTTACGAACATAATTCGTGGATTACGAGCATTATTTCGTTCCCGAAGTGGCCTCGTATTTCAAAACACTCGTAAACCAAACCAAATCTTCCCATAAGAAATAATAGAAACTCTAATTATTCGTTCCATAGCCCAAAAAAATAAATGCATAAAAATTATTAATACAAAACATAAAGTAAAAATAAAAAACTAACCTGCACTTTACCTTTAAAAAAAGGAAAAAAAATCCCAAGAGATAAGTGTTTCCGTTTGTGCGCGCAGGCGCTGTGTGTGTGTGTGTGTGTGTGTGTGTGTGTGTGTGTGTGTGTGTGTGTGTGTGTGTGTGTGTGTTTGTGAAGCTAAAGTAAGAGGAGAGGAGGAATGAGCCCCTCACCCTGCATCTTCTCATCTTACACCGTAACTCTTCTTCCTCTCTTATTTGAGTTTCACACACATGCGCACACACAATGGAAACACTGTTTTATCAGGAAAATAAACAAGAAATCTCTCTAATGACACTCAAATGAGCGCAAACTGACGGAATCACTGCTGTAAACTAAAAATAAAACAGTACACAGTACACTCGTGCACGGATATTGATTATACCAGTGAGAGGCGAGCAGTAAGACAGAGCAGGGGAGACGATTACCAACAATTCCGCAGCGCAGAGAAAAACCATTGGCTCAGTTGTGATCACGTGACGCTCGGAGTCAAAACAAGAGCTCATGCGTGATACATGATTCGTAAATCAAGACTTGCTCGTTTTTCAAGGCAAAATTTATTACAAATCTTTGCTCGTCTTGAGGAACACTCGCAAACCGCATTACTCACAATTCAAGGTTCCACTGTATTGTATTTTTGTTAGATGAAAAATTTATAATATGAAAGGTATAAGGTATAAGTCAATGTTTTCCTGAAGTTCTGAGAAAAATTTAATGTTTATAAATCTCTGTTTATAAGAGATAAAATCGTTTTGTAAAGTTTCCCATATTGGGTAATTGCTGCAATTGCTGTAAAACTTATTTAAAATACTCAAAAATACGATATATTTATTTGTACAATCCTAAATCTCTCCAGTGACATTTATCTATTTATGTTAGACAATCTAGTATAATTGAAAAAAAAAAGAAAAGCAAGGCATCATTGATGAAAGCCAACTGGAATACTTTTACAACTGGCAGCCTGTATATGGCTCTAATAATAACAACAACAACAACAACAACAACAATAATAATCATAATCATAATAATAATAATTATTATTTTACATTTTAAATGGATTTGCAGCCAGGATAACCAGTATAGAAAGTCAATGTATTATTATTATTATTATTATTATTATTATTATTATTATTATTATTATTATTATTATTATTATTAGCCATATACAAGCTACCAGTTTTAAGTGTAATTCTATTGCTTTTCATCAATGATGCTTGCTTTTTCTGTTATTTCCATTAGACTAGATTGTGTAACATAAATGCTTTTGGTCATTTATATATTTAGATCAGAAAACATTTGTATTATTCTCTGCAAACTTTGCAGATGCCCTGTATGTTAGATAATATCTCCATAAATTAACCAGTGTAAGAAAGAATGGTGGATATATACAGTATGTAAGTATTTGGAATAATTTATTGGTAAAATATAAGTAATAAAAAGGTGTATAAAAGAAGGTACATGCATTTCTGTGGACAATGCAGCAAAATAAAGCAAACATAACCTTGAAATGGGTGTTGTTTTTTGCTGTTTTTTTCTGTATTTTTCAAATGTTAGACGGGAACAAAAAACCCACAGCTTCCTTTGTGATATCGAGCCTGCTATCTTACTTGATTATGATTTATTTTCCCTAATGTGACACATCTGATTTTTATGGCTGTCTAAATGCGCAAATCTGATGTTTTTCAGATCGGCTCTGAGTCACTTTGCATGTAGTCTAAGATCAGATATACAGTACAGTACTGTACGCATATCTTATTGGGCGACTTGAAGGAGAACAATTATCTGTGGGGTGGCCGCTCAGATTTTTTTCGACATGAATGAGTATTTGAACAAATCAGATTTTTTATCTATAAAACAGGAGCAAATTCATATTAACTATACTGGACCATACTACAGTGGATCATACAATACTATATAATACCAACAGCCATGTGTACAAACAGAAGGGTAGAAAGGAACAGGAATATAACCATTGAGAAGGAGTAGGCTTACTTGGCTGTACCACAACCATTGCCGAGTCCTTATTTGAACATCAAACACTGTTTTTTACATTTGGCATGCATTTAACAGATTGCCTCTTGGACATGACACAGCACCCTACCCATTGTCCATTCACAATTTCTCAGCCTCTTGCTTGTCCACCATCTTATATGTGCTGTTTAATTGTATTATACCTGTCTGAGTGTTTGCCCACCACTTTTTGCTGCCTTTTTGACTATGATTTTATTTGTACCTAATATTACTCTTTGTGGAAGAAAACAGAACTGGAAAAGTGGCAAAGGAGTTGTTTTTAGATGGGCTTGCTTGGTGGCCCCCTTATAGGGACAAGATCCAGATTCTCATCAGTGTTCAAAAGAAGGTTGTTCCCCAACCAACAAAAGGCTGGAAGCAGTTTGCTGCATATGTTCTCTATAAATCAGGTAATTTTCCATTAAAAGCTGTTACACAGTTGAGTCCTATAACTGCTCTGTCTGCTTCCCCTTGAGGGACACAAACTGGATGGTTGGAAGGTTTGGCAAACCGGTCAGACAAATCTACTTGCGTACTGTGTGACCCAGGTAAAGAAATTATTTACAGATAGATTATTTCACTTATAATTCACATGCATACATTTAGTTGACTGTGCCTTTAAACCTATCAGCCTATCAGAAGCTTCTTTGGATTTAGAAGCTTCTGATAACCTTATTGGCTTAATTTAAAGTCAACTGGAGGTGTACCTGTGGGTGTATTTTAAGGCCTACTCAGTGTCTCTTTCTTTGAAATAATGGGAAAAAATCAGCCAAGACCTCAGAAAAATGTGAACCCGTTCACCTAAAGTACCATGTTTATCTGTATGAACAATACTCTGCAAGTACACCATGGGACCATGCAGCCATCATACTGCTCCGGAAAGCGATGCACACTGTTACAATATCAAATCCCAGAAAAACAGTACAGGACCCTGTGAAGACACTGGAAGAAACAGGTACAAAAGTATGTATATCCATATATCCACTGTAAAACGAGACTAATATTGACATATTACAAAATGGCCTGAGAGGCTGCTTAGCAAGGAAGAAGCCACTGCTCCAAAACCACCATAGAAAATTCAGGCTAAGGTTTGCAGCCACACATGTGGACAAAGATTTAAGAGAAATGTCCTTTGGTCTGATGAAAGAAAAAATAGTTTGGTAACTGTTTTGCCATAATGTCCATCGTTGTCTGGAGGAAAAAGGGGGAAACATGCAAGCCGAAGACCATAATATGGCTATTTTACTATAATAAATGTGAGTCCTGGGGCAACATATTCTGGGGGTTGCCTCGCTCCAGGACTGACTGATGTACTTCACAAAATAGATGGCATCATGAGTAAAGATGATTAAAGGTTAAAGAGTAAAGAATATATTGAAGCAACATCTCAAGACATCAGTCAGGGAGTTAAAGTGTGATATGTTAAAGGAAATGAGTGACTAACACAAATCAAATGATTTTTTGATAAATTGTAACATCGAATTTAAAGCAAGGATTGGACGCCAGATCAGTCACACACTGTCAAAAGTCAACTAACACTGAACAGAAATTATATGCATTAGGTCTTTTAACTTAACCCAACACTATGTAGGCTATGTAGATGTCTAATAGTGTCATCAACATAAGTTAATTATAATCTTTTATTTCCAAGTCACAACATTTGGAGGCCAGACAAGTCGGAGGCAAGGCATTCAATTGTGATTAAAAATAATTGAGTTTGAACTGTGAATCACACTACACACTTATATGTTCCTTAAATGTCATGTCATACTGGTGAGGTACTAAATGGATTTAGAAATGTGATCTAGCAGAGATAAATGGCAGCTACAGTATGTTGCTTGTAATTGTAACTTTGCATAGATGAATTTGATTCGAGTTTTGCGTATCATCAACTGACAGTCAAAAAGTTTTTTTCCCATTGATTTGCATTTGCATTTGCTTTGGTTTACTTTCACATCAGTGAAGCCAATGTCAATCAAGTCTGCAAATACACAGAAATTATAATCTGACTATTCACTCCACCTCTACTGGTTCCTTAAGTGTTTTCTTTATCAATTTACAACAAAGCTGTGTTACAGCTTTAAAAAAATATATTGTACAGTACTGTATTTGTATCTCTGTCCAAGAACTCGCCTTCCTTTGGATTGACCATTTAACAGCTGTTGTACAGTCACTTGGTGACAACCTCATCACCACATGCTTCCCATCTCCATGTTGTTGGGTTAGCAACATCTAAATGGGGAGTTGAATGATTACTTGAATCCATTGTTCGTGCTGGGCAAATTCAGCCAGGAGGGTCAAACATATGTATTCCAGAGTAACCAGATATATTTGAAAGGAGATAGGATTTGGATTGTCCACTCTTGCCTTAATTCTGTATTTCATTACAGATAGCAAAGCTATCCATTACTGAGGGAAACACTGGTTAAGTGTGCAGGAAAGTCTTCACACCTAAACTAGCTACCCAACTAAATTGGTGTGGGAGAAGACAGAAAACTGGCATCAAATCACAACCAGTCCATGAAATTTTACTGTGTAACTTTTTGGTTTAGTAATAAAAATCCTCCTGAAGGAAAAATATACTGAAGTCATCTTCATTAATGTTCCCTTTTCAACATATTTTTTGTAAGTGGAAAAAAAGAAATAGAAATGTATACTGTACTGTATATACTGAACACACACACACACATGCAATACCAGGATTAATCAGTGGCACAATGCGTAAAATAAAATTGTGAATAAATGAAATAAAAAGATTTTATTTGGGGAATTTTAAAAGGAATAATATTGAGGGAGATAGTTTAGGGTTAGAGGTTTAAGATGAATAGAAAATGAAAGATTAGGATTAGAAAAGAAGGAGGGGGAAGAGTATTAGACTTAGGGGTTTCAGAAGATAATTAAGGATAAGATTAGATTAAATTGAAAAGTTTAGGGTTATTAGTGAAAAATGGAAGGGGACATGTTGGGATAAATGTCATGTATAAGTTGTACTAGGTGTTTTGCTGGTAGTAGGTGAGATGCAACCTGTCTCACACCCCACCTGCTTTATTCTACATGACGTGTTGATAGGTGACATTGGTTGTGGGTGTGATGGCAACTTCTCCCTTCCTTGATAATGCTTTTGCTTAATATTTTCTTTGGTAGTGTCAGTTCTTAGAAATGGTGTTCTGTGAAATATCACAGAGGCTGAGATAGAGGCAGTTATATAAAACTGGCTAAAGCTGAGCCAAGACAGACTCAGAGGGCGGAGACCAGTGAAAGACGCATAACCACAGCTGAAAAGTCTAATGATTAAAGTAGCGCTCTTGATTCCATGCTAATGCAGTCCAATTTTAAACTTCAGGTGGTGATTTTATTATGTTAAAATCAAGGGAGTTGTCACTTTGCGGTCGTACTGGAGTACTGCTGATTAGAACTATGCACTAAAATTTACCCCACAATTTTAAGTCTGTGTTCTTTTTCAGGTAATTTCAGGTACTGTACATACATGAAAATACAAAAAAAAAAAAAAAAAAGGCATCTGTGTTTTTTTTTCCATTTGCTTTCAGCCTTTAGTCATTTTCCTCATCGTCTGTAATCAGATTGTTCAGTGCCGCAAGACAAATCTGGCTATCCTTTATACTCCAAATGAGGATGGGTTTCCTTGTTGAATCTGGTTCCTCTCATTGTTCCTTCTTGTTGCCACCTTGGCTTGCTCATCAGAGAAAATCTGATCATTTGATTCATATTATCTCACACATTTCATACTAATTTCCATATTTTTGTTTTTGTTTGTGCAAAGCTGCTTTGTGACAAATACCTCAAAAATGCTAAGCAATAAAATAGAAATTTAATTCAAGATCCAGATATTCCGAGACTAAAGCCCTTATTTTGTTTAAAAGAAACAGTTAAAATGATTAATGCTTAATGTGTAATTGCTTTTTTCCTCCCTCTTGCAGGCTGTCAGGAAGAGAATCTGGACTGTGTACTGTCTCGGACAGACTGTGATGGTTAGTCTTGACTTCTCCTCTGTTTACTCGTACTGTTTCTGTGTTCCTTCTTGTGCTGGAGTTCCTTTTGTATGGCATTCAGTCTGATATTAAAGCTTCTCTTCATTATACACACAGAAAATTAGGAAGATTTTTTTTATGCAATCAAACATTTGAAATCAATACAACATCTGTCTACCTCTTGATTTTCTCTACCTCTTACTTTTTAAAATCTTGTTGAACTTGCTTCAGAGTGCAAATTTCTGCTTTAAATGCCTTTGCCATATACTGTATATGTTGCCAGGAACTGAGAGGCAATCAGGAAAAGGTAAGGAAAGATTGGGCATCCTTGTCTCATACCACAAGATAAATTAAACCGAGAAGAAGGTTCATATTTTAGTTTAATAGAGCTGCTATTATTATTATTAATATACAAACTGTTTTATTTTACAATAAAAAAAACTGTTTTGCAGAAAAAGGGCCCAAAGCCTTGCTCTTAGAATAAAATTATGCAAATAATGAATTGTTAAATGCTTTGTGAAAATCAAGAAATAAAATAAAACTATCAGTGTCAAAAAGGTCACAATAATCGAATAAACCTAAACCAAGTCTAATATTGTTTACTATCGATTTTTCATAAATCCAAACTGTTTCATCTATAATTGAATGCAAGACATCTTTGACTCGTTTAGCAAAAAGTAAAGCCAACATTTTATAAGCATTTTAAGCAGAGTTATAGGATTCCAATTCTTAATAGAGAGTAAATCTTTTTTCTGGTTTAGGTATTAGAGTCATTGACCGTGGAAGAGACTCTTTTCTATACTTTCCTTAAAGACATCTGTCAAAAAAAGGAGATAAATGTTGTGCAGACAGGTGATATATTATTTTTCAAAATATTGATTGCTTGAAGAACTTCTTCAGGCATATTATGTAAAGTCGGATAATGCTATTTCAGTAAGACTTTTAGAGTGACTTTCTAATATAGTTAGAAAAGGAAGAAGCTGAATCATTACAATAACTAGATTGATAAAGCTTCCCATAGAATTTAGCACAGTAATCAGCGATCTCACAAAGGTCTACAATAATCTTATCACAGATACTTTTATCGTATCTAATAATCTTATAACCTATTATTACACTCCGCTCCATTAGGGGGCGATATTGCAACGCTACTGTTTCACACTTCCTGTTCTTTCACACTCTTCCGTCTGCGCCATTTTGTTTCGCTAATGTTCGGTTCGTGTACCGCGTCTTGGTGATTCGCAAACAAATTGTCCACTGTTCTGATAAAACATGGGAAGGAAAAAGAAGAAGCAGATGAAGCCGTGGTGTTGGTATCCTTTCTGAGGAAAGCTGTTGGTTCTAAGATTTGAATGAGAAAACTGTTTGGTTATGTAAGCCAAGCTAACAAATAAACTGAGGCTAGCTAGCAAAAACATTATTTCCAGCGCCGGTTTATTCCGTTAGTCACCCTTAGATATAATACAAATAATGTTTTGTGTTAGTCGTTTGGTTAATATTAAATGGCTCGTCGCTACATTTCTTTTTATTATGACAGACCTGGGGTTCTCACAACTTTTCGTAGTTCACATTTAAGTGTCAAATACATAAATTACCGTGGACGACTTCGCTATGCTATTCAAGATTTATTTGTTTAATGCGTCACACGCGCATGCGCATAGAAAGTGACACGACTTTTAATTCAATTCGAACACAATTCAATTCAGTTTTATTTGTATAACGGCTTTAACAATTATCATCGTCGCAAAGCAGCTTTACACAATCAAAAGAATGATTTACGTTTGTTAGAAATGTGAATGTTTGAATCAAAAAATGGTCAGATAGTCTCTGATGAGCAAGCCGAGGGTGAAAGTGGCAAGGAAAAACTTCCTGAGATGGCAGTAGGTTCCTTGAGAGGAACCGGACTCATCAGGGAACCCGTCCTCATTTGGGTCAAACAGAAAGCAGGAATTGATCTGCATTCCTACTGTGTGTTTGGGTGGCAGGCAGTTCAGTATAATAGTTGTTAATTGATGTTAATATGAAGTCCAGGTAGTTATTGGAGGCTTAGGTAGACTTGTAGGAAATTCCAGTCCTGAACTACCGAGCGACTGTAGCCAAGTCCGCAGAGACTTGCATCATGCGAGGCCAGAACCGTCTTCCTAGTTAACAGAAGCGGGGCACCAGGATGAGTCAGGCAGGTCCAGAGGGCAGAGGGAGTCTGGATCAATGGCAGCTCAGGAACGACATGTGTAGCTCGAGAGAGAAGAGAGAGTGGGGAGAGAGAACAGGATAGGGGAGAGCAAAAGAGTAGAGATAACAGTTAGGTATGGTCACAGTCACATAATGTATAAGGTGAATGTATATTTAGTGTAGAGTGCAAGCAGGGACTCCAGCAGGACTAACTATAACAGCATAACTAAAAGGTAGAGCCAGAAGGAAACACAGACATGAGGGCTCTCTGAGATGTAAAGCAACCAATCACATCACCTCACCGTCGACAAACCTGAGTGATCAATGAGAGTGGGGAAGACAGCATCTAAACATACCAGTTCACCATAATATTCTACGTCCATGAGTCCCCCAGATCTGCTATTATTAAAGACGTTCATGAAGTCCTCACTACTGTATGTTGTTGTTGTGGAGATTTCTGCAGTGGTCTTATTTATGGTTAATTTGGCTATGGTATTAAATAAAAATCTAGGATTATTTTTGTTATTTTCTATAAGAGTGGAGAGCTACGTTGATCTAGCTACACTAAGAGCTTTTCTATAGTTCAGGATGCTCTCTTTCCATGCTATTTGAAATACTAATAATTTGGTTTGACGCCATTTATGTTCTAATTTCCGAGCGGTCTGTTTTAAACTGCGCGTGTGATTGTTATACCAGGGAGCGAATTTCTTCTCTAATCATTTTCATTTTAACTGGAGCTACATTATCTAAGGTATAACGAAATGTTGACTCTAAATTTTCAGTCGCCTGATCCAGTTCTTTGGAGTCAGATGGCGATCCAAACAAAGTTGATAACTCTGGGAGATTATTGATAAAGCTCTGTGTGGTATTTGATGTGAATGTACGTTTAATACGGTAGCACGGGGCTGTGCGTACATTATTACTATGACAAACATTAATTGAGACAAGATAGTGATCACCTCAGACAGTGGAATTGTGAATAAATTTCTTATACTTAATCCGAAGAATAATATTAAATCTAGAGTGTGACCTGCTTTATGAGTGGGTCCTACTACACATTGATTTACTCCTACCGAGTCTAATATGGACATTAATGCTGTTCTCAGAGGGTCTTCTGGATTCTCAAAATGAATATTAAAGTCTCCAGCAATTAACGCTTTCTATACAGAAATGACGAGGTTTGATAGGAAATCTGCAAATTCACAGATAAATTCCGAGCACGGCCCTGGAGGTCTGTAAATGATAATTAGCGGGATCGACTAAGCAGACTTAGCATTTGTAGCTACACTTTTCATGTTACCATAGAGAACTTTAAATGCATTAAATTTGTGTCCGTGTTTTTGAACGATAGACAGATTATCGTTGTAAATAACTGCGACGCCTCCTCCTCTACCAGTTAGCCGAGGCTGTTGTATGTAGCTGTATCTAGCTTAATTTAAAGCTACATACTTATCCTGTTTAATCCAGGTTTCTGTTAAACAGAGTATATCAAACTCCTGATCTGTGATAATTTCATTAACAATAACTGCGTTAGATGCGAGTGATCTATTATTTAACAGTCCAAGCTTCAGATCAGAGGTGCCGGATGCGCATTCAGTGTGCTCCGAGTTTGTGGTATCTATGTTAATTAAATTACTAAAACAGATTTTGAGTCTTTCTAAATTTATGTTTATGTTTAGCTCAGGGAACAGACACAGTCTCAATATGATGAACCCTGAGTGATGACTTTATGCAGCTAGCAGACGGTTGGTTTTTTTTCCTAATGAAAGTATTCTTCATACCATTTTCTTAGCACAAATTGGATAAGGCAGAGTTATGTGACTTCACATGCAGAATTATTTTTTTTTAGTGGACAGTACATGCACTATCACGTAAGGAACGTAATGTGTATTCAGGTTTTCAGACAAATTTTACTCAAGATACTCTACTTTTTGGTGTAAACTTGGCCATTTATGTAATATATGATTTTCTGGGTCACGATTCAAACACGGTGCCAATCAAAAGTCTGGATTTATTTTCCACATTCTGGAACAATAATAGATTTTTTTTTTTTTTAACTATGGAAAAATCACATGGCATTATGTAATTAAATTACAACTGTCAGTTGTTCTGGAACAGTTCTTGCAATAACAATATCAAGTGCAAAACCCATCAAGCACTATGATTTAACTGGCTTTCGTAAAGATCATCCCAGGAAAGCAAGACCAAAACTTACCTCTGCTGTAGAGGAGAAGTCCATTTAGAGTTACCAGCCAAAAAAATCAACAATTAACAAACAGCACGTCAGATTATAGTGATTATGAAGACTTTACAGAGCAGCAGACACTTCTCAATATCAACTGTTCACAGGAGATTATTACATATTTTGGATGGGTTTAGCATTGATTTACAATGTAGAAAGAAATACAAATCAGAAAAGACCAAGGGATTAGAAGGTGTGTCCCAACTGTATATGTAAATCTTATATACATGAGTGAGTGTCTGCATTTTTCCAACTTTTTCTCTTCTGGTTATCCAGAAATGATCTACCTTCAGGGGGAATATGTCATGGATGATCGGAGGGGAAAAATTAAGACACTCCTATATATTTGAATTATGACCCTGGAGTATTTATTTTAAAATTACTTTGTTACTATGTCAAGGTGTCTGGAATAATGTGCATCTGTATATTGTAAAAGTATTAAGATGACCCAACTTCGAAGCCAAGATAAATTTATTTCTTTGGAGGCCCCCATCCAAGCAGGGCCCCAGTTAGCTAAATACACTATTACCTGCTGTTTGACCCCTGCAAATGGATGCATTATGTACACCACAATGCCTAGCTAACGTTGATAATACATCTACTTTATTTAGCTTAATGTTTTCATGTGCCCATGCTGTTCCAATATGACCTTAACTTTGGATACAGGTACTGTAATAGGGATTTTGATGATGAAAAGATTCTTATTCAGCACCAGAAGGCCAAACACTTTAAGTGTCACATATGTCATAAAAAGCTATACACTGGTCCAGGCCTGGCCATCCACTGTATGCAGGTGTGTACATGTTTATATTTCCATAACTATGATGATCTTGGTGCTCGAGTTAAAATGAAATGCTCTCTTCTGCTGTATTGAAGGTTCACAAAGAAACAATTGATGGTGTTCCTAATGCAATACCTGGAAGAACAGACATTGAGCTGGAAATTTATGGGATGGAGGGTATTCCAGAGAAAGATATGGAAGAAAGAAGACGGGTACTTGAGCAGAAAACACAAGGTAATTTCCTTTAAAAAATTCTGACATGTTTTTTCTGCACCTCTTGTGTGCTTAATATCTACATTGTTGTTTTTGACTCAGAAAACCAGAAAAAGAAACAGAACCAAGATGACTCGGATGAGGATGACGATGATGAAGAGGCAGGACCCTCATTTCAGCAGGCAACAGCACAACCTCCGGCTGCTTACGCTCCTATGTCACAGCCTGGAATGGCACCTGTGCCCACACCAGGGATGCCACCTGGGAGCTACTCAGGTGAGCCAAATAGGTTTTAACATTTTTAATTGGATATGATGAAAAATAGAGTAGATTGTCTAATGTTTACCAGTGGACAATCTAGACTTTTTAAATTCACCACTCTCTTTTTAACTCTGACCTTTTTTTATACAACAACCAGATAAAAAGAAAGAAACAAAAAAAAAAAAAAGAAGTTTTTTTTGTTTACAGTGAAAGCTACTTTACAGGCTTTGTTAAAAGAGGCTATTGATTACATTTATTTCATTTGATCAGTTTTTTTTTTTACTTAAAATTAAAATCCATCAATTGAATATTGCATTTGCATTTTGTTTTTTAGCTGGAAAAAAAATACACTGAACAGCCATAACAATAAGCCATTGACAGGTGACAGTTAAATCGATTACCTCATTACAGTAGCATCTCTTAAATGATAGGGTATATTAGGCAGCAAGTGAAATGTCAGTCCCTCAAAGTGATTTTCATTGGAAGTAGGAAAAGTGTAAGTACGGTAAGAATCTGAGCGACTTTGATAAGTGGCAGATTGCTATGGTTAGATGATTAGGTCAGGAGTGTATACAGTGTCTTATGGCGTGCTCCTGATATGCAGTGGTTAGTTCCCACCAAAATGGTCCAAGGAAGGATAACCAGTGATGGAGTCATGGGTGCCCAAGGCTTAATGTTTTTTGTTGCTAGCCTCTCTGGTGTGATCCCACAGAACAGCTACTATAGCATAAATTGTTGAAAAAGCTGTGTATTTCGCTGTAGACTATTCAGAATGTCCATGCAACCCCTGTCCACTGTCAGTACTGCCTACAGTGGGCATGTGAGCAATAAAAACTGGGCCATGGAGCAACAGAAGTCTGATTTTCTTTTACACCTTAAGAATTTCTCTCACACCGGGTGCAAGTGTGTTTTCCCCACATAGACCAATATGTTTCATGGGAAGAAGACAAGCCGTCTAAGGTAGTGTGATGCAGTGTTCAGCTGGGAAAATGTGTGTCCCGGCATTCATGAGGATGTTACTTTGACCTGTTCCACCTACTTAAATATTGTTGTCCACCTTTCGGCAAGATGTGTTCTGCCACGCTATAAAAATTGTTCAGGATTGGTTTGATGAGAAAGCAAGAGATGAAACTTTTTATTTGGCCTACAGATTCCTTAAATCTTAATCCAATCAATAATTTTTGGCACATGTTGGGCAACCAGTCCAGTCAATCCATGGAGGCCCTATCTTGTGACTTACAGGACTTTAAGGATCCACTGTTAATGTCTTGGTGTCAGATACTACAGCACACATTCAGGGGTTTTGTGGAGTCCATGCTTTGATTAGTCAAAGCTGTTTAGGTTGCAAAAAGGGGATCTACACACTAGAGGGCGGGTGGCCCTGTGATGCTTATGGCTGATTGGTATTTAATGCAATGTCATTGAGGTGATGTGCAATTTGTTGTAAACTGTTTTTTAATGTTTCAGGAATGCCACCGATGATGCCTGCAGTCCCTCCCATGATGCCAGGGATGCCACCAGTCATGCCAGGAATGCCACCTGGGTAAGAATTCCCAAATAATCATGTTGATAAACAAATAATATAATTGATAAAAATTGTCATTTACATTATGCTCTAAGTCAGTGTATGCAGCTTTTTACATATAAATAACACGTGCGTTTCTGAGTTACCATCTCAATTCTCTCACAATTTTGTGATATTTGCTACCAGAATTGTAGATATAAATATATGTATATTTTTATAAGTATTTTTATTGGAAATATAAACAAGTTACATATACATACATACATTGTACAGAATTATTTTTTCTACCCATACCCCTCCCCCCACCCCACAATAAAAACAACAACAAAAAAAACTAAACTAAAAAAAAAAAACAGCCAGTCTGTAGAAAGAAAAAAGGAAGAAAAAAAATGAGAGAAAATTTAATTCAATAAATTAATAAATTGCACATCAAAAAGAAAATGTAATGAAGGAAGTATTAGAGATGGAGACTAAAAAAGAAATCTTCTATTACAGATCCAATTGATCTGCATCTATATTTTCAAAATGGCTTATAAATGGTTGCCAGACATCATAAAATTCCTGAGTCGATCCCCTTATAGAATAGCGAATCTTTTCTAGGTGAAGAAAATACAAGACCTCTTTAATCCAGTGAACATCCACTGGTGGTGAGGACTCCTTCCACTTAAATAGGATCAGTCTCTTAGCGAGAAGGGAGCTAAAGGCGATCATATTGTAGATATAAATATTACAAAGTTAAATTCTAATCCATTGTCTCATATATTTTTTGATCTCAAACTTAAAAATATTTTCTGTGCATAGCAAATAAAAACGAATTGGCCTTGCCACTGCAACTCTTTGGGAGAAGACTATATGCAAAATATACCAAACTGTTTGTTCGTCATTGTTGTCTTGAATTATTTGCCTTTTTCTCCACTCTCTTTATTTGGTTTATTTTTTTCCACAGCATGATGCCCATGGCTGGGATGATGCCACCTGGACCAGGAATACCTCCTATGATGCCAGGCATGCCACCAGGTTCAATACTTTATTATGAGTTTATAATTATCAGGGGAAAAATGTCATCAAGTTTTTCTTTGACATGCAACCTTATGTGATTTACATAGGTTGAAAGAAGAAAATTGTGACTGATCTTTATGATGTGTTGCTCCTGACAGGTATGCCTCCTCCTATGGGCCATCGTCCAGGTTTGAACCATATGCCACAGGCTCCTGCCTCCACCACGGCAGGGATGATCCCACGAGCAGCTGCACCTGCAGCCACGGTGGCTTCTCCACAGCCTGCAGTCACCAAGCCCTTGTTCCCTAGTGCAGGACAGGTATGGCCATACTTCTTTGCTTTATTTTTAATTGTCACTGATTACTAAATACATGGTGACATAGATTAGGTTATTATAACTGAAGGATTTACAGGGTGGATAATAGTGATGCACAATATTCAGATTAGAGTGTTTATTAGCTCTATTAGCTAGGTAAAAGTTATATCTAAACATAAGAATTTTAATAAAAGGAATGTTTTAATCAAAGATTGGTAGAACATCCTCTAACATTTGCCACTTTTAAAACACCTTTTAAAGGGTGCATGGAAGTACATTGTAACCATACACTGATTTGTGAAAGTTTAAAACGCAGTTAAGTCATTGATGCAGCTGTGTTGAGGGATTTTGCTCTTTGCTTTTTCTCCATGCTGCAGATGGGGACTCGAGCTCCCAGCACAAGCTCAGCCTCCTCCAGTATGGACACTTTGTCAGCACCCTCTAAGCCGCTGTCGCAAGTATGCAGCAGCCTGCTGACCTAGTGAAACTAGGCTTTTATAAAACCTTTTATGGCTAGCAGCAGATATGCTCGTGCACATGTTTGCACAATGCTTTCTTCCCCTGCCTTTTATAATCATTTTCCACCGACAGGGTGCTGGTGCCTGATCTCAAAATGTAATGCAAAAAACTCTTTGGTTCCAGAACCTAAATGCTGCTGTTTTGGTCAGGGTCTGTGTTGGTTGCAGCACCTTGTCAGTAGAAACATGGTCGTAAGTACAGCCTTGGAGGACCAAATGATTGCACAGTTTTTTTTTTTTCTGCTGTAGGAAAAAACAAAAAACTACATGAACACTATTCAAAATACTACATATAAAATAAGCTGTTTAGTGTCATGTCCCTCCAGGGCCAGACATTGGTAACTGGAATGTTCATCATAAGTACTGTAAGATGATCAAGTAATTTGGTCATTATGGCTCATTTGCACTCTTCCGTGTCTCCAGGCTCAGCAGGGTGTGCCTGGGGCAGCAGTGGGGCTTTCAGCCTCCTCTTCTGCTGCTCCCAAAGCCACATTCCCGGCCTACAGCCAGCCTGCTCCATCTTCAGCCAGTGCAGGCAGCACTGTGGCCAAACCTGCTACCCCTGTTACAAGTAAGCCTGCCACCCTCACCACTACCAGTGCAACCAGTAAGTTGATCCACCCTGATGAGGATATCTCTCTGGTAAGTGTTTAAATATGGCTCACCCTTGTAAAGTAAGTAATGAGATCATAATGTAATATGTGGATTGATAATTCAAGGTACCGTGAATGCTGTTCAGTTGTATGCATGTCAACTGTATTACATTTTTCATATAGTGGATATCAAAAAAAGATTTAGATTAAACAGCAGGCAACTACTGTCATGCCTAATTGCACTTTGCGTGTGTTTGTGTGTCAGGAGGAGTTACGTGCTCAAATACCACGCTACCAGTGTAAGATCCCTAGTACAGGGCAGGCGCATATCAGCAGTCCTCCTGTTGGGCCAATGGGAGGGGTGATGCCTGCTCAGCAGGGTGCTTCTTCACAGCAGCCAGGAGCCAGGCATCCCATGCATGGTACAATCCCTTTTTCGATTAATTTTCACGTAAAGTAGGAGAATATATTTAATTACTGACATTGAGTATTTGTTCTGTTACAGTAAACGTTGTTTGTTGAATTTTCTCTTTTCTATTAGGGCCATATGGTACCCCCTCCCAAGCAGTGCCTGGCTATGTGCCAGGGGCAATGTCCCCTTATGGACAAGGCCCCCCAATGGTTCCTCCTTACCAGGGAGCTCCCCCAAGGCCGCCCATGGCCATGAGGCCTCCTGTAATGTCTCAGGGAGGCCGTTATTGAAGCTCAAACACCACCAGTCTCCGATAGGTTTGATGATTTTTTCATGTAATGGTGTTGTTAAGAAGCCAAGTCATTAAGCATAAATGTGATTCAATTTGCCTAATAAGGGAAATGGAAAAGCAGCACTGGTTTACGCATGAAACTTTGAATATTTCATAGTTTTTATTTGGACCTCTAATATGTTGCAGATTCTATAGTGTGGCTTTTTTCCTTCCTCTATGTTCCGTTTAGGTTTTTAGAAGTGAAGTTTAGTAAATATGGTTCGTAATAATTTGAAGCGGCTGGAGTAACGTGAACAGTACTGCACCTTTTATCAAGGCAAGTCTTTGTAAACCTACTACTGTACTAAACAAATGAAGCCTTCACAGCACCTTTAGGTGCTGTTGGACTTCATGTCCCCAGCTTTGCTTGGTGAGGGCTTCAGTTAGCTATAACTGTTTTTTTTTTGTTTTGTTTTTTGTATGCCTGCTTATCCTTACGTACATTAAAAATCATACAAATAATAGCTGATGTGAAAAGTGTCTGTATTATTATTATGCAAACTGTAATAAAGTGTTGAAAACATAAGACTGTTTCTTCATGACAGAGCGATGGATCTATAAAAAGGTTTGTACTGACTGCATGATTGCAATAATGTGTGAAAACGATGGGGTGTTCTCCATCTGTTCAGGACATCAACCTAGTCATCCAAATTCATTTTAAATTAGCCATACACTAGTGTCATGTTAACACCTGGTTTAATGAGGACGAGTGTCAAGGAAAAAAGAATATGGATGGCTTGGATAATTGTAGTGTAAGGTCGCAAAGGGATTAAATCTAATGTGGTTTTGGTTGTGTAGTTTGGGTGTGATTTTGGTGGGGTGGTGGGGGAGAAGATTGTAATTTGAAACAGAAATACTTTGGACCCAGGTGACTTTATTTGTTGCTAAACTGAGGATCTTTCTTCTCCCTGTAGCGATGCCATGGGACCGGCTGAGGTTGAGTCTCACTGGTGCCCTGTTCAGGCTGAGGCAAGTCTTATGTTTTTCTCATTAATTTCTTACGAGCGGGGGGCCCTCACAGCCACATGGCTGTTGGATTCCAATGTCCCCAAACTTGTAGCAAGTTTGGTGATGGCCCCTGTTATTATTCACATTAGAGAAAACCTATAACTAACCTCTTCTGCTTTTGTTCCCAAAGTGCAGAGGTGAGAACAAGTATCAAGTAAGTTTCAAATCTTAATACTCAAGTCCCATGTGAAGATAGGAGTTCCAAAACCTGAACAAGTTAAAATGCGTTCCTTACGATATAAAATCCAATTTTGACAAAAAAAAAAAAAACCACTAACAAAGTGTAGTGTTTTAAAACCATGATAATATTTTTATAACTCTTCTTAACCAATGAATAAACAAAAATGTTTTTAACCACAAATAAAATTACATTGAAACATGTACCAGTGATGAACCTACAAACCTATAATGCACAACATGGTACTTTTAAAGTAACATTTCATTGAACTTCAGTCATGGTGGGATTTAGCCTTAACTTTAGAGTAAAACAAAAGGTTATCTCTTTATGTAGGTCAAGACATTCCCATTATTTTTGCAGACTTAAATCTGCCCTAAATCGATCTTTATTTACATACTGGCATGATCCCATAATCTCTCAAGGGGGAACAAGAGCCTGAATAATTGTTGTTAAAGTCAAGTTGCAGGCCTTAATTATGTTTAGGTTGAGTCTTTAATCATTAAATGTTACTTGACTAGACCATGTGACTCATCTTCACCCTTCTGCCAACACGGTACCCTGTTATCTAGGTTAATCCTAATGATGTTTTTCTTAAAGCCCTTAAACATTTTAATTCAGTATTCAGGTATGTGGTGCCTGTATTGAAGAGCACGCAGTTATACTGAAATTTACAAAACTCAATAGATGAGCAAAAAAACAATGCGCATTTCTGAGCCAACTGTGGGTTCACTGCCCAGCCAAAAAATGTCCATACTAATATTTTCTTTAACAACTTTTAGAGTGTGCAATGTGGTGGCCAAATCATGTATGCAAATGATTATTTATGCTCCCAGAAACATGCTTTCACAATTTGAGAAGAATAAAACAATTTGTGAATACCATTAGAGAAAGATAACCTGGTGATTCAGTACATTCAGGTCATCAGCTGACTTCATTTTATTGGTACAAAACGTTGCTGAGACTAGACTTGACCAACTGAAGCAACCCCAGATCATAAGGCTGCCTCCAGAGGCTTGTACAGTGGACACTATGCATGATGGGTGCATCACTCATGCACTTCCCATCTTCTCCTGACACACCCATCACTTTGACGTACTATTTATTTATTTAATGGACCACACAGGTGTAGTCCCCATCCCTTTGTGCATGTCTCAACTCTTTTACTTTGACTATTAAACATAGCTGTGATTTTCTTTAACAATGCCACTTTCCCAAGATCTTATTTCCAATGACAGAAATTATTTTTAGATTCTGATAAATATTCTTTCATGAATATGATGGTTCATCACTATTCTTCTATGTTTAATAATACATTGTATGGTTCTTAACACAGTTCTATTAATTTCTGGAATCTTCTTAGTTTTGTGTTTTTTTTTTTTTTTTTTTTTTGGCTAGGCAGATCTATTGGGACAGAAGACATTCAAATCTTTCTAAAAATTTCTTCCAAAATTTTTTCTAAAAATTCCTAAATGTAATCCCACTTATGCAGTATGCACCACCGGTTTCTTTAAGATAACACGACTTTTGCCGTGCCATTTGTTCAGGGTTTCCCTGTTGATCATATTTTCTGTTGTAGTAAAGTGTCATTCGTTAATTATTAACTTAAATATATATATATTTTTAATACAGTGAAACCTTGGATTGCGAGTATAAGTTGTTCCGGAAGTGTGCTTGTATATCAAAACACTTGGATATCAAAGCGAATTTCCCCCATAATAAATAATGGAAACTTTTTATTAATTAGAAAATAATTAATAAAACAAATTAACCTGCACTTTACGTTTAAAAATAATTGTGGCTGTAGTGATTGAGATCAGAATGAGGAGAGAAGGAAGGAGGAACAGGGCTGCTGTGTTGTCAACCAAGCGTGCATGCGCCCACACCCACGCACTAGCTTGCAGAAAAGTGGGGGGGTGGGGACAGGGGGGCGGCAATACGGCTGCTGTGTAGGACATACACACACCAGTTTACAGAATAGATTCTCAGTCTCGCGCGGGTGAGTCTATTCGGTAAACTTGTGTGTGTGTGGGTGTGGGTGTGTAAGTGGTCCTACACACATACAAACACAATCTGTTGACTATATGAGTGATGCACACGAGAGAGAATAACCATTGGCTCAGTTGTGATTGTGACGCTCACTGTCAAAACAAGAAGCGCATGCGTGCCACATGTTACTTGATGATACTTGGTACTGTTATATTAAGACTCACTCATTTTTCAATCCAAATTTATAAAAAAAAATTGCTCATCTTGCGGAACACTTGCAAACCATATTACTCGCAAACCGAGGTTCCACTGTGGTTGGTTTACGTTAAACGAGTGGCTTGTATATTTGGTGGGGAAATTTAGACTTGATTTCGAGCCACTAAACCTGAATTTGATTTCATAACATGAATTTTATATTGTCTCCAGTTACTTGCTTTTGCTCATGATTTTTTTAACATGCTGATTTAGCTTCCAGTTTTATTGCTGTTGTATGTCTGTTGTATTGCATAAACTCCGAGGACAACTTCCATCAGCTAGCAGTGTTTGTTTCAGAAGACGTCTACAATGTGGAACATCAACTCGAGTGGTAGGATGTGGTTATGTAATATTATTTAAAACACGTTACTTAATGGTTAGTAATGAAAATTATTATTCATTACTATTATATTTAAGAATCTTCTGTTTAAAATTTTCCTTTGGTTTTGTAATTTACTAAATATTAATGCTAGAATGAGTTTTAATATAACAGCAGATACTGTTATAAAAAGTTTATTCACAATCAGACAAATGATGTACATAAAGACTACATTATATGTGTTTTTTGTACTATTGTTTTTATTTATTTTTTTATACATCGAGCAGTTTCTGATTTAGTTAAACTTTGCTGTGACTAGGGAAAAAAACTTATGGATTTGGGACAAAACAGCTGCTGTCTGTATGGTTCTGTTTGAGTCAGAAAGGTGATAAACTAGTTTTTCATAACATAACTTATAGTTAATTACTGACAAACTGCTAAACTCTGGTGTTCAAGACTCAAATTCCACTATATTGGGATTTGAGCAGAGATTTAACATTATTTTTAATAGAATCTGAAATTAAAACAAAAGGACAGGCATTATATGGTGATTTTGTAGAAAACTTTTGTAGAAAAAAAAAAAAAAGCCCAAGTACAAGTAGCACAAACTTGGAGTGGCACACCAAGCAATATCTCTCATGGAGTGATATGTTTTGGCACAGGTTTGATACCTGGTCTGCCTTAGATGGAGGGGATACATCCAATGAGTTGCCCTCTCTATTGTAAATAGAGGTGCACCCAGAATTCCTCCACTGTAACAGAACAACTGATTCCCTTGTTTAAATAAAAAAAACGTTGCCTGGGTCGTTTAGTACTGCAAAGCGTGTGCTGAGCCATATTAAGGACTGTTCAGGTGCTCTCTGTTCACCGATGACTGCAAGGTCACCCTGGGTGCTTCATAAGCATGTGTGACTTCAAGCAGGAACTCTTGCTATTTATGGACTTAATGACAAAACATGCATCTCATAAACGCTCCATTTTGTTAACTGTCATTGTGGAATTTTAATTACTTTAAATTAAGAGAGGAAGTGTGGGCTGACAGGTTGGAGTGTTTTGGAGGCATAAGAGATGAAGTCATCTTGTTCCCTTCAGGAAGGGTTACCGGCAGTGCCTGTTAGTTTGTAACACCTTCAACCATAATTGTGTTGAGGGGTCAAGTAGGTATCTTGATTTAAATGATGTTTTGCTGGGTAAGCGGTCTCAACAAAGGCTGAGATAATAAAATAGTGCATTTTATGTACTCACAGAATATAAATAGAATGTAGGTTTATTTATTTAGACAATTTTTAAGTGTATTTTTGTATACATTGTCACAAAGCAACATAAAAATAAACAATTCTGGGTATAAAAAAAATGTGTAAACCTTGTTTGTCTCTAAAGAGTAAGCCCGAGGTAACAGTGAAATGACATGAGGAACCAAGACACAAAAGGGAACCCAAGGGGTTACCAGAAACAGCAACCATAAATAAATAACATTCTGTAACTTTGCTATATAGTGAAAAGTGCACCCTTTTACTTCTGAGCTTCATCAGCTGGAAAATCTTTATAAAAGAACTGAACTTACTGTACACAGAGAAATGTAAAGTAAACATGTGCTCCTTTATAAAGATGCCCTGACTTCAGGTAAATCTGCTCATTACAATAAGCTGCTTACATTTGTTAAAGGGAACGCTGAAACCTTCTGACACACTTTCACTCCACCTGTATTGCACTGCTCATAGCGATGCTTTCATGACCACTTTTAATTACTAACTACATAATTACTAATATTAATCAACCTAGCCTCTGCATCGGATTTTTTTCCCAAGGCTCACCTCACAGCTTCTCTGTTGCCCATCCTTCTCATCAATATTCTTTCTTACAATCTCCACATGGAATCTGAAATGTCAAATTTTATTAAGTCTAAATCCCCAACTTGTCCACTCGATCTGCCAACTCAGCTGTGTAAAGCCTGTACGCCCACTCTCCTTCCAGCACTTTCAGGGTTAACCCTTAGCGCTGCTAACCCTAATAATCTCAACGGTTTTTGTCCAATACCTAATCTCACTTTCATTTCAAAGATACTAGAAAAAGTATTTTCAGTACAGATTGATACACGCCTTAATGACAATAACCTCTTTTATCCTTAACCTTATTTCAATCTGGATTCTGTACCAAATACAGTACAGAAACTGCTTTGGTGAAGGTCACCAATGATCTGGTGGCTGATGATGCTGGACTATTCTCGGATTTGAGCGCAGCCTTTGACACTCTCGTACACTATTTTACTAAATCACTTAGCTGCTGTTGGCATCACTCGAATCCCTCTCCCCTGGTATATGTCATACTGTACACAGATAGTTACATTTTAAAATGTAATTCCCAGCCTTTCCCAGTCAGCTATGGTGTTACCCAAGGCGCTGTCCTTTGCCCCCTTCTATTCCTCATCTATCTTTTCCCTCTTGATCATGTTACAAAATGCAGTATACATTTCCATTGTTATGCACATGATGCACATCTCAACTGCTTTTCCACCCTCCTATCTCACCAACTGCTTAATTGAAATAAACACTTTTCCTACAACTTAAAAGCAATAAGAAAGAGAAGTTCTCCTCATAGGGTGAAAAGCGACTGTCCAAGTCCAACAATTCCTCGGTCTCTCCCTCCCCTTAGGTCAAAAGCCTGGGGGTCATTCAAGTCCCATATTAATTCCTGCAGATCATGTTACCTCCACCACAAACATTTCTTGTCTCTGACTTTCCTCAACTGTGGACAGGACAGTCTTTAAGTGGAAATGTCCCCAGTGACTACACACAGACCACACAGGGCCTCCATGTAACAGGTAATGTAAGGTCACAGTCGCATAATGTATAAGGTAAATGTATCACACAACCGTCAACCAACCTGAGTGATCAGTGAGGGCAGCACCAGGTCACCATAATACCATGAGTACCCCAAATTTGCTCCTTTTCTTAAGGCAAATCTATTCACAAAAATCATTAGAAACTGCTTTGCGACAATGGCAATTGTTAAATATACACTCAACTCACTCATCGTCTATACCGCTTTATCCTGCATTCAGTGTCGCGGAAGAGCTATGCAAATAAAAATAAATTTAAATTTATTCAGTCACCCACATCGAGTTCTATGGGGTCAGATGGTGATCCAATCAAAGCTGATAATTCTGGGAGATTACTGATAAAGCTCATGTGTGGTAGTTGATGTAAATATTACTTTTAATACAGTACCGTGGCACTGTGCGTACATTATTACTATGACACTTTAAATGAGACAAGATAGTGATCCGAGATAACTTCGGACTGTGGAATTATCACTATATTTGTTAGACTTGATCTGAAGGATATTAGTAAATCTAACTAGAGTGTGACCTGCCTTATGAGTGGGTGCTACTATACACTGATTTCCTTCTACTGAGTCCAGTATGGACATAAATGCTGTTCTCAGCAGATCCTCTGGATTATCGAAATAAATATTTAAACCTCCAGCAATTAATGCTTTGTCTACAGAAACGACCAGGTTTGAGAGGAAATGCGCAAATTTGCAAAGAAATGAGGGTCTGTAAATAATAATAGAGAGATCGACTGAGCAGAATTTATATTTTGCTACACTAATTTTATTTTAGAGAACTTCAAATGTGATAAATTTGGGTCCGTGTTTTTGTATGAGTCAAATTTTAATTGTAAATACCTGCAATGCCTCCTCCTCTACCACTGATGTATGTAGTTGTATCCAGGAGGACTAGCTTAAAATAATGCGACATACTCATTCTGTTAAACACTGTCTATCAGTGTCCCAATCCATGATAGTTTCACTAAACAGTAAGCGCTTTATTCCACCAGCTCCCCATCAAACAACATGGAGTTTAAAATTCTCTACCCCACCTTTAAAGCACTTGCAAGTCTTGCTCCCCTTTATCTATCAGAGCTTGTACAGTTCTATACTCTTTCTAGCAACCTTTGCTCTTCATCAAGGCTCCTCTTCACACCCCCGCCCAACTGACCACCATGGGCTCAAGAGCCTTTAGCCGCACTGTTCTATGTCGCTGTAATTCCTTCCCTGAAAACATCCGTAACAGAATCTCCAACTATATTCAAAACCCATCTTAAGATCCATTTATTCAGAAGTCAACAAACCTAAATGAGTGCATGTGAGTGGATAGCATCCAAAAATACCAATTTATAATAAATCTCTAAATCAATTAGTTACCCAAATATTCCCCTTTATTTGGAGGATGCTATACTGTACTGTATTTGGAATACAGTACCCAAATATTCCCCTTTACCTACAGAAAAACTATTTCCAAAGGACTTGACTAAAAAGGTTTTCCACCTAGACCAAAACAAAGATTGTATTTGAGTCCACAGCATGGTTGTCTTATCATGGCTGGCAAGATAATTCTTATTATTATTTTTTATTAAACTATGTTTATTTGTTGCAAACAAATGCTAAGTGGATAATGTGTCTATAATTTATGGAACCATTACTGACATACGATGTATATCCCCGTTATCTTTAAGACTCTGGAAAAGATAGTAGCACAGTAACTATGTTCATAGGAATGGCATAAACGAATTGTATCAGTCAGGATTTAGGCCTCATCACAGCACAGAGACAGCACTTGTTAAAGTAGTATTTGACCTCCTATTACCCTTTGATCAGGGTTGCGTATTTGATTGGGTAAAGCTGCTTTGCGACAATGACAATTGTTAAAAGCGATATACAAATAAAATAAAATTGAACTATACTCGTGTTACTCGACCTCAGTGCAGCTTTTGACACTATTGATCATAGTATTCTCCTTCACAGATTAGAAAATGTAGTTTGATGGAGTAAAATGGAGTTTCCTACAGTCTACCTGAGCCTCAATTGGACTCAATTTAACTTAAACACATCTCCTGTTATACTCAACTTCCAATCTCATAGCAAGGATTGATCTGCATCATACTGTATCTGTTCTACCCAAATGAGGATGGGTTCCCTGCTGAGTCTGGTTCCTCTCAAGGTTTCTTCCTGTCATCATCTCAGGGAGTTTTTCCTTGACACGGTCATCATTGTCCTTGACTTGCTCATCAGGGACAGTCTTATCATTTTGATTCATACACGTTTATATCTCATACAAACTTATATAATTGATTGTGTAAAGCTGCTTTGCAACAATGTCAATTGTTAAAAGCGCTATACAAATTGAATTGAATTGAATGTATATTGCAGGGATTGAGAGGGAAAGGGGCTTATAGAACTTGGTGAATTACTTTCATGCCGTGTATAGTTTTTCACCCTCACACAAACCCTTTACGCTCCCTTCCGTCTTGCAAAAGATCCTCAAACATTTAGGCTCACAGTTCCAAACTCTGCAAGTTTTCATTTATGGCTCTTGACTTATTCGGGGTGACTGACTTTTATTTGCATTATACAACATTTGGTCAAACAGTGGGAGCTTGGTAGTGCTGGGGTCTGAAACCGAGCTTCCCAAGTCCTAAGAACCACAGTCTCTCACGCATACTCTATCCTGAGCCCTAAAGGGTTGCAAGATGTCTTGGTCCTATGCTTGGGGCCTCGGGTAATAGGCGGGGGTAATCCATCAGAGGGCACGAGCACATACTGTGTAGACACACACAAACTGGGGAATTTAGCCTACTCTGCATGTTTTTGGACAATGGGAGGAAACCCACCAAGCATGGAAAGAACATGCAAACTCCACGTACACAGACCCAAAGCTGGGACTTAAACCTTCGAGCCTAGAGATATAAGGACACAGTGCTAACCACTATGACACTGTGCCATCTTTGTTAGTTTCAAAGCCATTTTGGGTCAGGGGGAAAAAAAAAATCTATCTATCCAGTATATATAGTCCACATTATACAAATGCAATTATGTACTTGCACAAAAAAAAATATTACAGCCAAAAAATGCAATTTATTAATAGGTTGAAAGAAGCTCCATTGTTCATGAAACATTTCGGTGCATGTCATCAACAATCACATTCTATGAGGAGAGAGAGAGAGAGAAAGACAGAGAGAGAGAGAAAAACATTAAAAGCCACTGTCATTTTAAAATCTCAGTACAGGCATTTTCCTTAATATTTTTGAAAGGCAAAAGCAACCCCTCCTGCCCACCCCCACCCCCACCCCAGGATAACACAGGAACAAAGATAACACACAAGACACACCCTTATCACAGGCTACAAAAACCCCACAGTGCTTTAGAGTGAGATGCTCATTGGTTTAGGAATAAACAGCATGGTAAAAGTACTGGTACTGTAGTACACGATTAATAAGAGATGCTAAACAGGAATAAAGAGGCAACGAAACGAGTACAATGGAAGGAAAGCCCAAAAGAAATTCCCCAAATCCCATGAGATGGGTCACAGAGGTCTTTACACCTCTACACCCCACTTGTGCATAGATCATGATCCTTATAAACCAGCTCACTTTCAATCCTTCAAATTGATGCAGAAGAAATGCTTTTATACATTTTTTCCCCCGTACATAATACCCGCCATAATAGAGAATGGCAGAAAAGGAAAGAAATAGTAATGCACAAATGTTCCTGATTTCAACAGGAAGGGACCTCATGTTAAGAAAATACAATAAAGATTACCACATACAGTACTTGTATGCTCTTTTACTGTCTTTTGAACAATCAAAATCATTGATCACTTTGTCTAAAATGTAAAGCAATTTTAATATATAGACTTTTTTTTTTTTAATATAAAGCACTCCACTGTTTAAAGTTCATTTAGAGTCCATTATTTGGTAAATATGTAACTGCTACGGATTTAGAAACAAAAAGTATTTTCTTCTGAAATCCATAACCTTCAGTGCTTCATTTAATTTTTTTTCCTTATTAAAAACAAAATAACAACAACAACAAAAAAAACTTTAAAATGTTGCGGAGTTGGTACTCTGGAACCCTTGCCTTCCTGAGACATGATCCATTTTTTAATGTATGTGCAAGATAGTGAGCAATTATTTGCACAAAGGAAAAAAAAACAAAAAAACATACAGACTTCAATAGTCCATGAAATCAATAATGACAACACAGAAAAAAAAAAAAAGTGAATCACAACATGACAACACTGATCAATCCCAGAGTTCTGCAAGTAGCACAATTAACTTCATTCAGTAAAGTGTTAGTTATTCATGATGGAAGTATGTCCTTTTTTTGGACATTCCCACAGTAATTTCCTTTTCTTTGAACAACATGAAATGCTTGTAAACTGTTGGTGGCCTTGGAGGAAAAAATAACAATGATTTAAAAAATAAAAAAGGTAGGCACCACTGAATTAAGCCTTGTAACAAACTCATCTTTTATCATTTTCCATTGAGCATGGAGCCGACACTGGAAGTTACAAGTCTGTCTACACAAACCTATGGCCACAATTTTTTTTTCTTTTTCCTTTTTTTCTCTATTTATAATCTTGAAAAGAAATGGTGCAATACTCAGTTATTTTCAATGAAAGCAATAAAAGCCACTATATAAAGTTGATAATCATATTACAGATAAAAACACACTTTTTTTTCCTCTAAGTCCTTGAGTAAACATTAACACATGAATTGTCACCTTATCCCTCAGTACTTTATTTCATGTTGTACGATTAGCTGAAGGAGGGGAGGCAGACACTCAGTGCAACGCTAGAAGCTAAGAACAATACACATCTGAATAGGTTTCTGACTACAGACTAGCAACAAAAAAAAAGGCAAAACATAAAAGGGTGAATAACCTGTAAAGATACTGAATTAAACCATAAGGTGGGAACTAACCCACTATAAGCGCACACTATATTTTAAACCTTTGCTCACTTGTACAAACATTAACAATCACAGTCATTCACCCATCAGCGCACACACGCACACACACACGCGCACACACACAGTCTTGTGCAAACACACATACGATAGATTTTTGCCTTTTTTTCTTCTCCACACATTTTTTTAATGTTCATTTTGAACTGATGTTATCAAAAAGCTTGGAAGTGTATGAATGACAAAAAATCATTACAAAAAGTTTCACATTACATTATTGGCGCTCCTTTTGATTCAAGTATTAGTACATCTTTCATTTTTGTAGAATTTTGATATGTTTATACTTTCAATATGGGTACACAGAAAAAAAATATAGAAGTTGGCATTTAAATTGGCCTGGGAGAATAAATTAAGGTAAAGTGGAAAGAGATAACCAGCTATATACATACATAATTTATTATTATTTTTTTTCTCTTTTTCAAATGTGCATGTATATAAACTAGTATGTGCATATTCCACCCAGGACCTTAGAAAAGATTGGATTCTCTTTGAGCTGATCTCTTTCCTTAGCTAACCTTTTTTTTTTTTTTTTTTTTGCTTTTGCTGCATTATAGCCATTCTGATCATTAGGGAGAAGAGTGCATTAGTCCTAAAACTCATATCCAGTTGTGGGCTGAATGTTTAGTGAGGTACAGAAAGACAAGAGAAGCCGCAGTAGATGCAGCAGTAACTTCGTATTGAGATTAACTATTTTACCCCACTTGTGAATGTGACAGTCTGGTGGTTTTAAGTACAGTTGAAAGCAAGGCAGTTTGGAATAAAAAAGGGGGGGGGGGGGAAGAGACAGGCATTAGTGATTGTTACTAGTGTCACTCACTATAGCCTTTTCCCTTTCAAGACTTGGTACCAACTCACATGTGCTCTTGTCCGCATGCAACAGGTCCACATGGGGCAACTTATTACTTGATTATCGCTCAGGTGTTACCAACCTTCTACAAATGTCTGATGCAATTCTAATTACTGTTATTTTCAGGAATACCATATCACAGACATCAAATAAAACCATGTTGCTAAAGGTCTGCCCTTTTAGCAATACAAGTGCTTCTGATCACATCACTTCACATCAGCACTGAGTTATAAGTCGTCTGTACAGCACTGCAAGTCTCAGACTGGTTCAGGAACTGTGAATAAGGAAAATCTATAGCGCTGGTTCCTGTTGCTGGCACTGTCCCAAACAGTATATCAGCACTAGGTAAAAAGTGGACACTACTGTAACTTGAGTACGACAGGTGTTAAGATAGTTTCCCCTATTATTTAGGCATATATACTGATCACCCATAACATTAACACCACATGATATTAACACATTAATATTGATTATCGATTATGTAACCAGTAAACTGGTGACCGGATCATTTCCACCCAAGGCTCACCCATGCCCATGGGGATCAAAGGTTTGGTCCAATCCCACAGAAAAGCCTATGCAGCACAAATTGCTGACAAAATCAATGCTGGCCATGATAGAAAGGCACCAGAACAACCAGTGCATCACAGCCTGCCGAATATGAGGCTAAGCCAAAAAAATAAAATAAAATAAAATAAAAAATCAAGACTCAAGGTTGTAGATCAAGACTTAAAATTCCCCAGACCTCCATGGTATGATCCAGCTCCATCCTGCAACCTACAGCATGCAAAAGTTCCGGCTTCTAATGTCCCGATGTCAGACACCACATCACACTACAGAGGTCTAGTGGAGTCATGCCCTGAGGGGACAGAGCTGCCCTGGAGGCACAAGGGGAACTTACACAAAATTGGGCTTAATGTTTTGCTTTGTAATGTTATGGCTGATCAGTGTAATAATCTAGCAGTAGTGTGCAGTATGAGAGTAAAGCCATTAATGGGTGTTTTAAATGGAACTAATTTCAGCCTCTTTGTTGCATCACATCCTTGAAAATGTTAACTGGGAATACAGATGACAGATGTGTTTATAACAGATACTACACTGAGAGGTAACTGAGAGGTTACACTTAAAGTATGCTGTACATTTTGAAACTGAGCCTAAATATGAGAAGTTTAATCGAACTGTTGAGGGTGCTCGTGTTCCAGAGCAGTCATGAAACAGTTACGTATGTGGACCTCAACCTGGGAGAAAAAAAATCTGCCCTGGTGCTGCTCTTTTCATCTGAGGGAGCAGAAGTGAATACCATCAGTACAGTTTCCCCATAATCAGCTGTTTGCTGCTTTGTGCCATAAAAGGCTTGCAAAAAAGAAGCACTTTAGCCAGGAATATACTATATGTTTCCTAAAAGCAATACAAGGACAATCTCTCATTTTTGGTTTAAAAAAAAAATAATGATGCACCCAACATTAACGTAAACCATCTACAGCATACCCAAGAACTCCCTGCAATCCCTGTTTTAGTTCACACCAGTCCTTCCTGGAGAATTTTAATGCCTGGGACCATCAGTCTTGATGCCAGCCTGTATGCTACCTTTCCATCTCCACTTATTTAACGTTCAACTAAAAAAAATAAAAATAAAAATTGCAATCTGTGAAAATCTATAAAGCCCAAGTTTCACAGACATTTGATTCTTTTTTCATGTTTGAGATTGATTGGGGTTGATTAACATTTTTGGTAACATGAAAGACAAGGTCAAGATGCTGAAGTAGCATTATGAAAGGCAACTACAAAAAGTATTTTTTCTAATTCTCCCACCAATATGAATGAAGTGCATTTTAAACAATATAAGATGGGAAAAACAAAACGAAAAAGTACTGAGGAATATGTGAAGTTCTCTGAGTCTGCCCTGAGATTGCATGCACATAGCTCAAAAAAGTCGTTCAGAGATAAAGCAACGAGGGCTAAATTCTGAGGTGTGGGATAGTTTTCCAGAAGCGGCGTTCAGAGATGCAAACAAAAGTACACTGAAGGCCACAGTAACAGGTCACAGCCTGCTCAGAAACCAGTAAATCTTTCATGAAAAAAAGAAAACGATGGGCTTGTATTGTGTGACAGTGAGCCTAGTGTACCTCTCACTCAGACATTGCATAGAAAAAGAGGGTCTCTCTTGTCATTTGCTTTTATTACCGCATTAATGAGAAGTGATAAAGAGTTGCTCATCAGCACCAGTACGAGTACAGCCTAGCAGGTCAGTGCCGGAATAAAAAGGAGGCAGACAAAAGAAATAAAAGGGACCGGGTAATGGAGAGGTAGCAAGCAGGCTGAGCATGTCTAATACTCTTCTTAACTACAGTTCTCGAACTCCAGTAGGACATGCCCCTAAACTCAGTCAATTCACAAGAGCAACCAGGAAAAGTCTCAGAACCACTGTTCTAGATCAGCATGATTCTGCTGACTTGGCATAGTAACATGAACTGTTGCAAGTAAAACGCGTAGACATGCATCTTTCTCCAAACGTTCCTGCATATGTGCAGTGAAACGGGCTGGTAAAGAGCAGCTACCATAAAAAGACCACTGCATGAACTCACGCTCACACACACGCACGCACGCACGCACGCGCACACACACACACACACACACACACACACTTAAAGAGCATAAAGTATCAAAGACAACAATAACAGCAATGTTGACATAGAAATAACAACACTTGCGATTCCAGGGAATAATAATTAAAAAAAAAATACAACCTATAATTGAAAATGACATGAAAGGATCTTGTCCACTTCCAGCTAAAGTGATCTTTGCATGAAAAGAGAGAGAGTTTTAAGAGAGTTGAGACGAGGTCAAATGCTGGCGCAAGAGTACTGTCGGGCCATGTCTGAGAGAGCTGCCACTCTGCGCCAGGCCAAACAGCAGCTCCAAAGTACGCTGTGGCGTCGGGCGCACCGGTCCGGCACAAGTGGCGTCAGAGTCAGCGAGGGCACAGCGGGCGCCACAACAGATAGGCACTCAGTGGCCACACTTATTATCCGAGGAAGGTGGGGCCGCCAGGCAAAAGGGCCCCTCAGGATCTATTACCACATATGAACTTGTCTAGCTTCTCCAGACAAAAGGCTAACAATTTTGGAGTACGGTAACAGTAATATTTACCATATATAAACACAAGAATGCTTTAGAATCAGTTTGCATGTTTTTTTCCTTTAAACTACCCTTCATTTGCTACCATTTGATGTCCATCCAAGGGAGGGACATAAGGAAAAATCCATTTAGAGTTTTTTTTTTTTTTTTAAAAGAAAAGAAAAGAAAAAAGCATGGAAAAGCTAAGTAGATTGCTTTTTCTTCGCTTGTTTTTCAGTTTCAGCTTTCCATGTGTGATTTGTTGGCATTGAAGTTGGAGCTTGATGCTCTTGGTAAGTGCTATGATAAACCATCAATTTGTCAAACGAGTCTCTTTGTTCTGTTATTTTGTACCAAATACAACATAAAATGCACCTTGTCTACTGGGTTTACAAGAAACACTTATTTGGTTTGAAGCCCGCATCCTGCTATGGTCACTTTGTATCTTTAAGGAAGTGCTAGTGATCGTCTTCACTACAGGCTCACACACTATGAGAAAGTCCTCTTCCTGCTTGTCCCCCGCACTTGGTGGATGAGGGACGGTGACTGTTTTTGTGCCCTGCCCACCTCCAAATTCAAAAAAGTAAGGAAACTTCACCAGCATAAGCTCTGTAATGTAATGATGGACGGAAGAGTCTGTGGCATATTGCACGTCCGACAAACATGATCTCCCCCCCCCCACTGGGTCACAAATAACTGAGGTCATTCATGGAGCAGAAGAGAAGGAAATGAACATTGTCTATTGACCATTCGTTTTTTTGTGTGGTGCGTTCTGAGTGTTTTGTTAAAAAGTTCTGAAGACAGTGGTTAATGCAGCACAACACACGTGCGCACACACACACACGCTGGCAACTCTTTGCTCAGCCTGTCCTGCAGATGAGTAAGCACCAGCCGCACGTCTGCCCCTTTAATAGTGATGCAGACAGACGAGGGTGATGGCTGAGGTTTGGAGGAAAAGCAGATGTGTGCTGTGGCCTGTGTGCTAAGTCAAGCATGGGAACTTTTCTTCTCTGCTGGCTCGAAAGTGAGAAAAAAAATGTGCAATTCTTGATTCCATCTCTTCTGTAAGCCCAGAGTGAGGGTGTGGGAGATGGGGCTGGTAAGCAGTTAAGGCTAGTTTAGTGCTGTTTAACGAACAGTTTAACAAACCCACCGAGCTAACAGATGAACACAAAGCAATGGATGCAGTCTAAAGGGAAGGGCTGGTAGGAATGATGCGTTTCTTTGGGGGAGTAGGGAGGAAGGCTCCTACGGTGCATCAGCGGTGATGAGGGGCTTGTGCCAGGGGACATTTAAAAATGGCAGCTTGTCTGATCAGTTGTAGTAAAATACAGCTTCACACAGTTTTCAGTTATTAAGAGAGAGTTTGTAATTAAAGGTTCTATTTCCTTTTCATTAAGTAACTTGCTCTTCTCTGAAAGTCTTAAAAAATACTGTAACCAAAGCCTCACATGAAAAAAATAACACAAAAAATCCACTGAAATGATGCAAAATAAAAAGGAGGAGAAGAGAAAGAAGGTCAGCAGCCTCTACAAGTGTATCTTCAGCCTCCTCTCTCTTGGTTCACAGTTCCACTTATGCTGATTATCACCACATGATTTTGCTTGGTTTTTGCTCCTGCGTAATTAGATTTTTTTTTTCAAGTTTTTTTTTTGTTACTTATTATTATTATTATTTTTTGTTTCGTGTCCGTTTTTATTTTTAATATTCATAATTCTTCTCCTGAGTCGACTCCCTCACATGGACTCTCCGCTCAGCAGGTCTCCAGGAAGTAGCGTGTTAATAGGGGTTGGGCTGCCGACCACTCGTCCCTCCTCGGTACTGGGTGGCCCCCAAAGGCTTGAGTACTGCTGCACACCCCCCCATAGCAGCTCACTGCTGGCCTTAGCTGCACTGCCAGCTCCGCCTCCTCCCAAGCTGGCGGCGTTCCAGTGGCCGATGGGGTGGGAAGTGGCAGACGCTCCACCCCCCAGCCGTGTCTGATTGGTGCCCGGGTTGGCCTGCCAGCTGGTGGTGGGTGTGAGGGATTGACCCTGTGCAAAGAAGCGGTTCACCTCCTCTTCTCCAGCGAATTCTGCCAGGATGGTGGTGTTGCCCAGCACACACCTGCACAAAACGGGAGTAAATCAATTTGGGAGTCCAAAGAATGTGTCTTTATAATCATGGTGCAAAATGTTGCGAAAGGGAACTACAAGCTTGGATGCCAGTAGTGCAACAATTGAAGCACAAAAGCAATGTAAAAAAAATCTTGTTTCTATGAAATTACTAATCATTTGTGAAGACTGAAGACTTACCTCTTCACCAAACACACACATACTTATACTGTATATATGAATCACTATTGAACCATGTGTACTAGCATACAGATCACGGTGTCCCTTAGCTACAAATTAAGCTTTCACATCTTCATTATAAACTTAAAGAAAGAAAAAAAGCATGGCAGCACATACATGTGCAGGGATTTCTGGGCTTTGCCAGCCTCGTCCTTGGAGCTGTAACGCACCACGGCGTTGCCCTGCGTCAGGTTGAGATGGAATGTGATTAGAGGGCCATGCTGCATGCACAGCGTCCGCAGAGTAGAGCCGTCAATCTAGAGGATAGAGCCGGTCAGACATTTACATAAAATAAAAGTCCAAATAACAAGGCATGTTACTCACTCACTCATCGTCTATACCGCTTTATCCTGTATTCAGGGTCGCGGGGAGCCTGAAGCATATCCCAGAAGGCTTAGGGCAAAAGGCGAGGCACACCCTGGACAGGGTGCCAAGTCCATCACATGGCACACACACATACACACACTCATACACTCATTCACATACTACAGGCAATTTGGAAATGCCAATTAGCCTAACCTACATGTCTTTGGACTGTGGGTGGAAACCGGAGTACCCGGAGGAAACCCACCAAGCATAGTGAGAACATGCAAACTCCATGCACACAGAGACGGGACTCGAGCCTGGCGGGAATCGAACCCAGACCCTGGAGGTGCAAGACGACAGAGCTAACCACTACACCACCGTGCCACTACACCACCCATGGCATATTAATTACAGAAAATTTATTCAATCACTCTACTGTACCTGGGGTGTAAGATTCCTTAATACCAGCCAGCTGCTGGTCCTATTGGTGCTATCTGTACTCCAAGTAGTACCTGTTTAAAATACAATACATATAAAAGAAAATTACATATGTTTTAAAAACCTTCATGCTTATCTAGTTGCTACAGGTACCATCTCAGTTGTGTTTAAACTTACACAACATAATTATTTTACTGAACAAGTACCTGAGGAGTAAGAACTGCTCCAGCCGGGCACCAAGCCTAGGCTGTTTCCCCCCCAGGTTGAGGAGGGCTTGGTATTGGTCAGACCAGGTGGAGGACGAGTGGGGGCTGTAGTGTTCCTCGGTCCCTGAGGTACCTTCCACAGCTCATGGGACAGTGAGGCCTGCGTGTGCGAGATGGGCCCTGGCGACCAAGTGGACTTCATGTCTGACAGCTTACCTGCATGAGCAGATAGTGTGTTAAAAAAAATAAATAAATAACAGCAGAACTTCATTCTAACACATGCCTAAAAAGGCTCAAGAAAACCATGAAATAAGGGTCATCATACCATAGCAACAAGAGGAAGGTTTTAAAGACAAAAGAAATCATTCATCACTAATTCAACCAGCTTTTACACACCAGACTTCTACTCTACTAACACTTTACAAACATAAACGCTGGAAAAATGGAAGGGCGCAATTCTAGTTCTTAGAAGGGGCACGTTGAATTACTGTGCCGCAGTTTATCCCGAGCGTCACACTAATGAGCAACAAACCACACTCTCAACTTTCATACCTGCAAGTAACTTTTAAATTCTCACTCGCTCATCATACCGCTTATCTGGTACAGGGTTGTGGGAGGCCTGGAGCCTATCCTATGGGACTTGGGGCACTAGGCGAGGTACACCCTGGATGGGGTGACAATCCTTCACAGGGCACACACTCAAGCAGATTAGGCTAATTTCCAAAATTGCCCATAGTGTGTGATTGTCTTTTGACTGTGAGGGGAAACCGCAGTACCTGGAGAAAACCCACCATGTTCACAGAAAGGCAGAAACTGAGCCCTCTACACCCTGGAGGTGCAACGCCGCAGTGCTAAGCACTTCACCACCATCCTGCTACCTTCTTAAATTCTATTAGACCAAATAAAAACAAAACAGTGCTTTGATCTTATCCTGTCTTAAACCTCTAATTAAATAAATAGCGGCATAAAAAAACAAAGCTTAGAACAGAGATCATTAATGTTTCTTGTGAGTATGTACAGTATAGCTAGTACTGTTAGCTTGTGCTGCTAATCTGTTAATAGCTGATGCAGGGACCTGGCACACAACACGTACCACTGCTTAGTCTTGTTTTTGCTTAGCTAGTTACAAAAAGCTATATACTGTAAAAACCTAGCCATATGGTATAACCACTGGTAAACTTATATAGGTAATACAATTAGCATTAGTAATCTGCTAACAAAGCTAATATGGTATATTCTACAACAAATTTTATAAAAAAAAATTTTTTTAAATACATTCTACATAAATACTGAAGACAAAGAATTTTCTACATATTTTGCCTACTAACCTGTTTCACTAAAACAAACCTCTGGACAGATGTTACATGCTCACAAGCAAATAAATAGTGCCTGTTACACACCCAGTCGCATGGCCACAAGAGTCAAACAACGGATGCTCTGTATTGTGAATGCAGGGTAAGGGAAGAGGAGACATATTCGGGTTGTGAGCCACATAGGATGAGGTCATACAGGAACCGATTGTAGGTTAGGAACAGAAGTAGGGTGGTGAGGCAGGGGGGGGGGAGGGGTGTTCTGGTAGCTGTACCTGTGGGTTCTGTCTCAGAGAAGGACAGGCTAAAAGAGCTAACGTAGCCTTTCAGTGGCCAATTGCTGGTTGGAGGATCAGATTGAGAAGATGTTGGGGACAAACCTGTGCGGCCCAAAATAAATCAAGCAGGTACACAAGCGAGGAAAAAAAAAAAACAAGACAAAAAAAGTAATAAATAAAAACTGCTGGTCTGACTATAAAAGATGAAATAATGAAATGCGCTCATTGTACACCATCCATTATTTGCTCTTGACAAAATGTTCTACTATTAAAGAGCACTATTAAAAGATGTAAAGATATTTTTTCCTTCTCGTCTTCTCACCTCCACTCCTGTCTCTGAGCAGATAGCGGTTCACATCCTGAATGTTGGTGTTGATGGTGGGGCCACTGGGAACACTTCCTGGGGTCACATTGGGGTCAGTCTCAGGATCAATATTCTGAAGTCCTTTCCAGGGCACTCCTGGGCAGAACTCTGACATAGTTCAAATAGGGCATTACAAGACTGACTCACATTGGAATGATATATGCTGGTATACTATATTAAGTTATTTTTAAGATGAGCAAGCTCAAATTCCACAGTTACTGACCTGGCGGCCAGCTGATGTTGGTCCCATTGGACATCTTGTCATTGGCATTCTTGCTCTGACCCCAGCTGTCAGGGGTCACCAGTGGACTGGCAGAAGAGTCTGTGCCCTGCATTAGGTTATACGGGTTGTAGGAGTCGTCCAGAGTGGGTTTACCTGGAGCACCGAGGTTTGGACCTGCAGAGATGGCACCTGACAAGATACATACACTGTGTTTAAGCTGTACTCTGCATAACCTACTGTATACCTTTAGATATAGAAAGCAATATCAGAAATGTGACAGTAGTACCATGCTTGCTGAGGCCAGGTTCCATAGGTGAGGAGCTGCCAGAGAGATTCTCCATGGAGTTGGGGTGCGTCCATTGTGACAGGCGCGACTGAGGCTGAGGAGTGTCCTTCATGGACAGAGCTCCCACCTCCATGCAGTTTACATTCATGTTGGGGTTTAATCCAGCTGAACAATCAAAGATGGAATGAAGTTTAATTCACATAACATGTTCAGTAGTGGCAAAATCTAATTAAATAAAATATCATTATCTAATAAAAAAGTTAGTTTAAATATATTTCCCTATAACGGAGATAGCGTAAAAGATGGAAATATAGGACTTGTTCTCACAGAGAGCATAAGAGGAGAAGGAGTTGGGAGAAGACTGTGGCTCTTTGGTCACCAGGTCAGAGACAGTCAGTCCTGATGCCTGTTGATGTGAAGGAAATGTGTCCAGTGCTGATTTGCCTGTGCTGGGGTGCAGGCTGGGATGAGAAGGAGGAGGCTGCTGATGCTGCTTCACTAACAGAACCTGGGCCAGCTGACGCTGGTGCTGCTGGATCTGCTGCTGCATGTTATTGATTGTACGTGCAACCTACCAAACACACAAACAGAACAGAGTAAGTCATGTTAAATTAGGATGTTGGAAATATAAATTCCCTCAATAATGTTCACAACCTGATACTTGCAGTCCTGACATTAACACAATTGACAATTATGCAATGATACATGAACTGAATAATTGCATCCAGATTTCTCAAAATAGGATCTGTGGTCTCCAAGGATCCATTTGGCCAGTGTTTCTCACAACTGCATTAAACACTACCTAAGTGTTTTCTCATCTCCCAGCTCACCTAGATTTAACTGATCAGCTAATTAACCACTTGTCTGAATTGAAGTGGGTGTGATATAGCAGGAAAATTGTAAAATATGCAGGGCATTTGGTTCAGAACTACTGCATTAGGGTACTGGAATCTTATGGTGTTTTTACATTAGGCATGATTGATTTGTACTGTGCCCAGGAATGATTGTATCCCCTTCTCACTCCCCTGCTCGCCAGCATTTACCTTGTTTTTCGTGCTCCATTTTTGGTTACACATGCTTAGTTACACCCAGCAGTACAGCGGGTTTTGAGCCGCCATTAAACACAAGGAAGAACAGGGAAGTTAACTTTTACATTATGCCTAATATTATTAATATTTCAGAAAAAATGTCAAGAACAATGCTCTTGTGTGCCTTCTTACTTCATCAGCTATGGCTGGGTTGGTCAGAGAATGAGATTGGAGCATGCTTACAAGCACATAGAGGAGACAGATAACACTGATGACGTTGCATCTAAACAGCGATCTACAGTTAAACCTTGGATTGCGAGCATAATTCATTCTGGAAGAATGCTTGTGTATCAAATCACTCGTATATCAAAGTTAATTTCCCCATACGAAATAATGGACACATCGATGATTCGTTTTTCCTGAAAGAGTAATAAACTTACTTGCTGCTCCTGTTGTCTGATGGGGCCAGAAACATTTCGTTGTGCCTGCAACATCTGCTGTTGAATTTGTAAACGCTGGTATGCCTGCACAAATACAGAACACCACGCCTCAATTAACACTTTTTACACGTTTTTTTAACACGTTTTACAAGAATAATTTACACCAAAATTAATACAAAGAGAGGAAGGGTTTGGTTTGCCATCTGTACTACTCTCATATCTTTTATCTGCCCCATGCTTAGACTCACCAGCTGCAGATGGTAGAGTTGGTTCAACAAGGTCATATGCTGAGGGTTTATTGGTGAGGTTAAAAGTGCAGGGTTGAGACCAATGTTTTTTGCTGCAAACTGTAAGAGCTGTGCTTGAACCTATAAAACAATAAGAAATGCCTTAAAACAATTCACTACATACTTATATCTCTAGTTGTTAATTTGTGTGCTTAGACTGGCATGTGTCCTATATAGCTAGATGATGGAATTCCAGGTATTCAAACCTCAATTTTTTTTTTTTTTGGACTATTCTGACTGCTTGTTCTCATGAGTCCTCAGTGCTAACACAGCTGAATAAAAGTGCCAAATCAGCGGTTTTGACAAGGAATCGCTCTATACTGTGCTTTAAATAACTAAAATGACATTCTGAATGTCCACAACGACTACTCCCACTACTAGCTATATTCACCCAAAATGGGTGAGCTTGTCATATTTATCAATATATCAAGTAAAGAAATCACACAGTAATTTTATGTATATATTTCATCAACAACTAAAACTTATTCCTGGCTAGACTGTATGTGCCTCACCTGAGGGGAGAGAAACTGAGGCACTTGAGCACGTAGACTAGGCTGGGAGGAGTTGAGAGGTGGCACTGCTGGCTGAGGAGGAGGCTGCTGCAGGGCCCGGGTTTGTGCTGTTCCACTACTGCCAAACATGCCACTCTGCATCTACATACACCAGCCAACAACGAGGAAATTCTTTTAGAATAATGAAAGGAAAAAGATCAAACAACAATCAACAACTGTTTCCTCTCCCTCACCTGTCTGTTGTTCAAGTTTTGCATTGTGACCCCAAGACTCTGGCCAGGGAGGGCAGCACTAGCCAACGGGAGCTTCAGGCTGGGAGAAGGCATAAATGGTGAAGTTTGGGCATCGTCCGCTAGTCCTCCATCCTGCAGTACAGAATATCCCACAATGAAGATACCACTCCCCAAGTGTAAAACAAAAATGTTTAACAGATGGAAGCCAGATGAAATGAATGGGCCACCTTATCCAGAAAAGCAGGACGGTCTGAGGAGGAGTCTTTGGAGATGATTGAAGACCTGCAGCTCATTGGCTTGTTGACAAGCCCATTACTGTAGTCAGAAATTCCCAACCCTCGCTTATCTAATTCAGTCTTCTTTTCTAACAGGGCACCTTTAAGAGAAAAATGCACAAAAATTTTAATATGTTAAATATTTTTACATCTCTCCACTGAAATGAATCTATCAAGAGGCAACACATACTCATGGCCTGGTCCAGGTTCATATTGTTGCTCTTTAAAGCCTCCTCTGCTGGGTCTCTCTGTAGACACATATGGAAGAAATTACATGAGGAATCACACATCATTGAATTTTGAATTTAGGTAGTGCATTAAAAGCCTATAATGTCTTTACTGATTACTGTACATTAATAAGACATTGCAGCAGCACTGCTTAATAAGGCATGTTTAACACTTACAGGGAAACCCATATCAGTCAGTTGCTTAATCAGACGGGTCATAATCCAGGCATCGTCTTGTTTATTAGGAACCTTTGTCTGTAAGACCTGAAAAGATCAACATTTGCTGTCTTCATTCATATTACTTTCATAAGCACTTGCACACCAATTACACTTAACATACACTGCTTGACCCCAAAAAGTGACACACACTAATATTTGTTTTGACAAAGAACACCTTCAAAATGAAAATGATTCCTCATGCTCCCTTTTACACACTCAGTCCTGAAATACGCCACAGATATGATAACTTGGTAATTCAGTATATTCAGGGCATCAGCTGACTTCTTTTTATTGTCCTATAATGTTACTGAGCCTAGATCTGACTGAAAGAAACACAGGTCATAACACCGTCTTCACAGACACAGTGTACAATGGCACTATGAATAATGGGTGCATTGCATCATGTGCTTCCCTTTTTACCCTGATGTGCCATTTTTGGTATTAATAATATTAAAACTGGAAAGTTCCAGTATTAACCTGGTTCCAGTAATTTAATGTTGTATATTAATTTAACAGGCCACTAATTTAATCCAATTGAAAGGGCATTTTTTAAAAATAAAGAATATGATCTAGTGACCTATCGATCTTTGTCTTTACTGACCTTCTGGGGACCTTTCTTGGGCTGGTTGCCCCACGAGCTGCAGGATGAGCTGCTCTCCTGAGAGGCTGTGCTGTTCCACATGTCACCCTCATCCTGCTCCCACTGCCCTGTTGACAGGCCCATGTCCTCTCCACCTCCCCAGCCATCTTGCATAGATTTAGAGGCTGTAAAAACGGATAACATTAATTCCTACACATACCTAAAGAAGCAATTCAATGTCCATAACTAAATTTCATTGCATCCACTCAACAGCAGAGGACAGTATAGTTCATTGTTTAGAAACCTTGATGTGTTTACAATGTTCTTGCCTTGCATCAAAAATCTTAATATGAACAGGTTACTGCTGAATTCAGCATTCTGCGAAAAGGTGTAGATTGCAAACCACTGATTTAAATTAATATGCTTGTTTTTTTTTTCTATATGAACAACTTGCACAAGTTCCAGATAAATGTTAAAAAGTCAGAAGTAAAGTTTTTCTATGACAGCAGTTTTGATACTTTAAAATGTAAAGAAATGTTTGTAGCTTTTATAACATGATGAATAGAAAATAACAGAACAGAAAAATCACTGTATGATTACTGTTACAAATTATATGCAAATTATATGAGATCATTGGAAAGCACACTGGAATAGCAAATCAATTAGAACAGGATGCCTTGTCACGGTTTATTCCTTACATTTTCTATTGATTGATATCTTACTGAAGTTAAATCTGATTGGTCAGAAGCTGTGAATTATTTTCATATAACCGCATGGCTGGGTTATCCAGCTGTTACATGACCAATATGTAAATATTAGTGCCTGATCTAATACATTACTGTTTTTATAGTAACTACACAGGGACTTCTATGGCAGCTGTGATTCATAACCTATGACAAATAATAGAAATAAAAACATGTCTTTCAGGGTAAAATCTATAATCATTAGCGTATTTATTTAATCTCGGCTGTAAGGGCGTTGTAATATAGTGCTTTGCAAAGTTTTCCAGGCTTAAAAATATTAAGCCGTGTTTTCTGAGGAAGCATGATGCGATTCTGCGTGTGTGCGCGTGCATGTGTGTGTGAGAAAGAGAGGCGAGGAAATATAGCTGTTTATTGGAGCTATCATTGAAGTGACAACAGGCGTTTCTGTGCCATAAAAATCTATGTATAATCCATTAAAAATTGAGTTGTTAATTAATAAACACTGTACCTGTTGCCAAATCACTGTGGCACAAGTCAAATACTATATTCCAGACTGGGCTTCATTGTGTTTTTATTCTCCCATATCTTGCATACAGAAGTGGAAAGTAATGAATTACATTTACTCACGTTACTGTAATTGAGTAGTTTTTGAGTAGTTTTCAAAATCTGTAATTTTACTTGTACTTAGGTATGTTTTGTTTGAAGTATTGAACTTTGCTACATTTTAAAATAATATTCGCTACTGAAAAAAAGAAAGAATGAAAATGAATGAAAAATCGTATAAATCCTTTGTTGCGCTCGCGTGCGTGTATTGTGTCCTGCTTGTGCGCCGTGCCAGACTCCACTCCAGGTTTTCCTACATCGGCATCTACCGGACCTTCCACACGGTCGCTTCCTCCCTGAGAGTGACATCATCAATCAGCACGACCATATATAAACCGGAGAGAGACGCGGAAACGAGGAGGCGTGTAGGCGAGGTGTTGGTTGTGGATTATTTTTGGATTGGTGTTTTGATATTTGGTTGCGTATTGTGGTTTTGACTTTTTGCCTCCTATTTTGACTTTGATTATTGCTTTGCCCCTTTGGTTTGCTTTGCCACTTTTTTGTAGGTAATCTCAAATAGATACTCTTTTGTTTATTATTCTGGCCTGGTTCCACCCTGAAGCTGATCCTGGTGTGTGTGTGTGTGTGTGTGTGTGTGTGTGTGTGTGTGTGTGTGTGTATATATATATATATATATATTTGTTTGTGTATATTTTTGTAAAAGCAATACAAACTTCACTGTTTCATCAGCTAATGACTGGATCTGATTTCTTTCTGCCATATACCCTGAACCATTCTTTTGCTGTATGGCCCAAACCTAGAGTGGAATAGTTAAGCGACCGCTTTGATTTCAAGCACAAGAAAGGCAACAGCTTTATTATGCAAAGGTGTTCCGTCAATTAAAAACAACTAGTTTGAGATTTATATCCGCTTGTCTTTTTTGAACTACACTAAAATCCCCCATCTCACCCCCGCTGTTAAGTAACTCGGTAACACTTACTCTGAGTAATTTTTTTATGAGCTACTTTTTACTTTTACTTGAGTAAAAAAATTTTTATAATGGTAACTTTACTTGTACTTCAGTAAAATTTCACTGAAAAAATAATACTTGTACTTGAGTACAAAATGTTATTACTCTTTCCACCTCTGCTTGCATACTACAGACTATACACGCTGGTCTGATTAACCATTCAAAGGTACAACAGAACTAGCTGCAGGGTCCCTGTGACAGTGGATATGCTGATGCCAAACTAACCTGGCTTGCAGGGCGCAGATCCTGGTGGGCCTCCACCTCGGCCATAGCCCTCAGGGTTGTTATCACCCCAGCCCCCAGGGGGTTTGCCCCAGGCTGATGTGCCATTATCCACGCTTGCTGGAGAGGGTACAGGCTCGCCCCATGAGGACTCAGTTTTGGAGTGGACATTAGGCATTTCTCCCCACCCTGAACAGAAACACAGGCAATGTCAGGAACAATACGCTCATCATTTATTCCACATGAAGGAATTTTTATGGACTTGCACAGGAAGCATAACGCTTTTTTTTTCTTATTGTGTGCTACTTGGAAAAGAACACTTCATAACTTGGTTTGGGTTGCACCCTTCTCCACTGCATGGATTAATTTAGCAACTACATAAGTTAAGTAACACAATTTCAGTTAGGATTTACTGTCTGGGCTGGATCCCACACCCCACTCAATGAATTACAGTACAGACTTTTTGGATGTGATGACACAGTGTCTGTCCAACATAGTCGGTCCTGTCTCCTTTGGAATCGCAAATTCCTCTCTAGCCCCTGAACTAGCTATTAATGAGAACGCTTGAAATGTCAGTCTTAGTTATCTGCACATCAATTTATGAAGCATAAAGCAGAGCACATTCCAAAGCAACGTCTCATTTGCAACTGAATGAATTAACACCATCTCTAGCAAACAGCATCAAATCCAGAAGGAATCACATATATAATTACTTTATATATAATTACGAGGTAATTACGTTATGATAAAGTTCTGCAAATTAAAATCCTTATTACCTGCTTTATCCATTTTCACCCGCTTGTTTCTCTTTTAAACAATAACCAGCAGAACAAAAGCTATCAGTTTCTAGGTTACTCTTCTATCTGTGTGACAAAGCATTGGGTAACCCGCTAGGTACTCTAATCTGGTAATCATCAGGTAATCTCTTCTTTTTTTTTTGGCCACTTTGAACAAAATCATCAATGAAAATACATAGCAGCCTTATGTCGGTACTTCTGCTGTCCACTCTTGCGAATGACATCACGATATTCACGTGTCTGCAAAAGTTCTATATAGCATGACTACATACCATACATGTACACATACATGTACACATACATACTATACACATATTGCCAATTGCTTAACTAACATTTGTTATATAGCTTAATTATTATACACTCAGTTAAGGCCAACAATCAAAAATGTTTAAAGTGGCTAATGATCATTATTTCTAATGAAAAAAAAATTAAAAAATCGACAGAGACCAACTCCGCATAACTGAACAAGAGAGCAGCTAGAAAAAGATTGATTGACAAAAATAGTACAAAATTAGCATATGCACCTGTGCAACTGCAAAGATCACTCAAACATGGATAAAAAAAAAAAATCATAACACTAATGCAATCATTTGAATAAGTGCACGTGTGTTCATAAACACCATAGACTATGGCAGTGGTCAAAATAAAAACTTACTGTTTACACCAATGCTACTGTCACATTTACTGAACAGCATGTGAAACGTTAACACCACTGGCCTTTTAAATGAAGTCCGAATTGCACATACAGCAAAAGCATATTGACTGCTTAGAGCTCATTATGTCTTACATTATATTAATAAATTACTTCTTAAAAAAAAAACTGCTGCTTAAATGTTAGTATTAGCAGAAATATCTGATTTCAATCCGAGTAGATGGTAGAAGTAGTATATGAAAATTGTATACATTTTTGGCAATGGTCTGACTTTAAGATTCCAGGTCTTGTGCTGTCTTGTAAAAGTGGTTGCATAGCAGTAAACCAACAGTAGAGGGCATCAATCGTTTTTCCACAACCTGCCCAATTTCGGCACAACCGTTTCAAGACTGTAAATACACACTACCGACTGTCTCATTGTGCAGAGACTGCCTTTGATTCTGACACATATCATTAACCACCTGCTTAACCACCTGTGTCAACTTGGACATCATCTTAACTGTAAATTATCCTTTGCAAACAAAATTGATAATTGACACAAGCCCAATGATAATTTGATAATTTTGTAATGAACCAAAAACAGGTATGTAACAATTTTATATATAACTATGTTTTAGAATACAGACTCATTCACATTAGAAAAAAAAAGAAAAGAAATATATGTCCAATATTACGAATGTGAACAATCATAATATGCAAATCTTATCCAATCAAAAAAAAAATCTCAATTGAACATTGTGGCTTGTAATGAAGCTAGCCCAGTTCTAATTATTTGGCATATCCTATGTAAGCAGTAAATAATGTTTGCTGTCTAAACAAAGTAAAAACCTTTCTGACAAAGCTTGACCAAAGCTTTTTTTTTCTGTCATTTGACATTTTTCAAATTTTAATTATATTTATGTAATCAGAGGTATGTCAAAGCATTTGCCATAAACTTGGATTCTGACAGCTTCAACTAATGGCAACAATTTACCTGATTAATTATACCTTTTGTCTGGCCTACAGGCATTGCTTTCTGACAATTTTAATATTCAAATACCCATGACGCACATCGCTAGCAGAGGAGGAAAAAAAATTCCAATGTAATTTTTTTAAATGGTCTTTCTACGGCTGTAGGGCACAACAAATACACTGCCTGGCTTGGCCTCACACACTTTAAGATTTCCATTCATTCAGTAATGTGGTGGCCGGTTCATGTGTGAAAATGATTCCTCATTTTCCCACACCACCCTTTCACTGGAATATGCCCATGCCATCAGGTGTGAAAACCTGGTAATTCAGTACATTCAGGTCATCAGCTGACTTCATTTTATTGCCACATAAAAATGCTGAGCCTAGACCTGACCAAATGAAACAACTCCCCATCATACCACTGAACCCAAAGGCTTGTACAATTGGCAGTATGAATGATGGAGGCATCGCTTATAAGTGCTTCCCTTCTTACCCTGTCGCACCCATCACTCTGGAACAGAGTCAATCTGAACTCATGAGACCGCATGGCCTTTTTGCATTGCTCCAAAGTCCAATCTTTATGCTCCCTAGCAAACTGAAGCATTTTTCCTGATTAGCTTCACTAACAAGTGGTTTTCTGTTTACACGGCTGTCCCAATCCTGCAAGTTGTCATCACACTGTGTCAGTATGGAAAAGGTCTTACTTTAACTATTAAACTTAGTTATGGTTTTTACTGTTGATTTTTACCATGCAACTTCAAATGTTTAAGTGATCTCCATTCATGATTTTTTCCAAACACATTTCTTCCACAAAGCTGATGGTTCAGCGCTATCCCTAGTGGTTTTGATAATGTGTTGAAGAGTTCTTAACCCAGTTCCAGTAATTTCAAATGTTTTTCAAGTGTTCTTTGGTTAAAGCAGCCAAATAATTTGACCCTACTGAAAAAAATGTCTTTTTTGGCCAGACAGTATATTTCATTATTTAAATATTGTCAGCTTAGTCAAATAGTTATGTGAAACCTGTGCGCACCTCCCTATTTTAACATCTATATGCACAGAGAATTTAGAATATACTCCATATAGAGGCAGAATATGTAGAGCTCTTAACCTCGGGGAAAAAGGGGGATTTGTATTAGTTTAGACTGTTAAAAGTAATATTTTAGATAATCTAATTTTAATACCACAAATATTTGATGACGTTAATGCCAATTTCTAGTTCAATATCTAGATTTAAAAAAAAGGGAACACTGAAAATTTTTCACAACAATGCTAAAAACAGCTAAAGCCATATGAACACATTTTGACAATGCCCTGATGTTAAAATATTTTTACTAGTAATTTAAAGCACAATAAACTGACATAACTAATAATGACATAGCATATATATTTGGTTTTGTGCCATATTTTTCATAGCATATGGTTAAAAAAAACAACAACAAAAAAAAAACATTATGAGCCTTTATGGAAAGAAACAGATTTTTGTTTCCATAAATGTTTCCCTCTTTTCAAAATTAAAAACTGATTACTTACTTAGAAAATATATAAAGCTTGGTTATCAGAAAACAAAAGACAAAGGAGTTTATTTACCTGTACTCATCAGGGGTGCTCTGCTATGAGGGGCCACAGCTTGATGTGGGCTTGTATTGTCAGGAGTGATATGGCTGTTTGTTGCAACTGGCCCACCATGGCCATGGCCCTGCAACGGAGGCTGATTATGATGTTGGTGTTGGTGGTGATGGTTATTGGGGGGATTGTTGGCATTTCCAGAGCTTGTTTTACTCTGCATTCCAGGATTGTTCCTGTCCCAGAGGTTAACTGTCTTATTATAACTGCTTGGATCACCCCAAGCTGAGGTACCATCATCAATTTCCATTTTGCGTCGGATGGAGGGTGGGGAGGGCTCTTCCCATCCTGTGGGCTCCGCAACATGATTATGTTTTACTCCTCCCCCATTGCTTCCTCCCCAACCAGATCCACTCTGTTTGAGGGAGCCTGAACCTCCCCATGAACCCATGCTCCCACCAGCATTACTGCCACTGCCTGCCTCCTGAGTCTTGTTGCTCCATCCCTGTGTAGAGACACTGGAGCGTTGTGCATCTCCCCAGCCTCCACCTGATGATGGTTTTCCCCAACCACGAGGGTTTTCTTTCCATCCTGTTCCATCCCCTTCCCAAGAAGAGCTGGATGGGCCATTCTTTTTTTCTTCTCCAGAGTCACCCCACTCATCACCAGCTCCACTGTCCCCTCCTGGGTCACTGCCCCAACCATGGGATGGCTTGGGGCCCTCACCCCAACCCTGAGGTTTAGCCTTGGCATGTGAGTCATCCCATGTGGGAGACTTGTCTTCAGAGCCCCAGCACTGCCCACTTTTTTGCATGCCTCCACTGTGGCCTGCTTGTGGAGGGTTGCCCCAACCACCAGGACCAACAGGGGGCTTCTTGGTGTTGTCACCCCATCCAGAGCACGGTTGACTGGGAGATGTTCCCCAGCCTGATGCAGTTGCAGAAGTGGGGCGATGAGCATCATTCTTGCCCCCAGAGTCAGGTCCAGAACTTGGATTGACACTTCCATGCGATGGTGGTTGTGTCATATGAGGTGCATTTGAAGATGAGCCCCATGCTTCAGTACCAACATCATTCTTATGATTGGAGCGTGCAGCTTCTTCTGTCTCCCAGGCTGTGTGTTGACGGACAGGAGTCTGTCCCCATCCTGTGTTGCACAGAACCCTTGGGTCCATATCCTGGGCAGGTAGGAGAGGTGGGGCCATATCTCTTGATGAGCGTTCCCTCCTGTGAGAATGACTATCCATGCTATCATTGCTTCCCTCACTAGCTGGAGCATTGGCTCCACTCCCCCAAGAACTCAGTGGCTGTTCTTGAGTAGGAGATCCTGCAGACTCCCACCCTTTAGGTTCACTGGAATGCTTGCCCCAGTCCCCATTAGATGAGGCTTTTCCCCAGCCAGGGGTGGCTGAAGCTACTCCTTGACCCCAACCACTTCCTGAATCCCAGCCTGAGTCCTTGGAGCTATTGGCAGTCTTGGCATCTCCATTACCCCACAAAGATCCCTCCTCTCCATTGACCTGTGAACTTCGTGTTGGAGACTGGATAAAAGAGCTCATGCCAACAGGGGTAACGCCCCAGTTAGGCAGACTGTTGGCAGAGCTCATGGGCTCTTGCTTAGTGTGATTTGGTCCTTCAGTGTTAAGGTTCTGAGGTTCAGAGCTAAAAGACACATTCGTGGAAGTCGTGGAGTGTGGCTCAGAATTGTCACTAGACACCATACCACCCCAGGCGGTGCTGCTATTACTATTACCAGAGTTGCCAGCAGAATTTCCATTGCCACCAACTAAACTGCCACTACTGCTGGGTCCAGAGGATGAAGCACCCGGTGGGCTGCAGATATTAGAAGGAGCTTGGTTGGATACTCCAGAGCTGCCACCCATGCCTGTCCCCTCATGGCCCAGAACTGGCCAGGCAGAGGGGTTGGCGTTGGGATTCAAATTCAAGTTAAAGTTGGAGGAACCCCAGGTCCTGGGTCCCATTGATGCACTGCTGCCATCACTCTTTCCTTCTCCAGCAGTGGCAGAAGATGGGCCAGAGCCCCAGCCTCTACTGGCCCCAGTCTGGCTGGAGAGGATGCCTCCTGAGTGGCTGTTACTGGCTTTATTGGGATGATTAGTGGAAAAGTGTCCCTGCTGACTGCCCCCTGTAGCCATGCTCATGGTTTCTGTGCTGCTGCCGTTGTTGACAAGCTCAGTATCTGATGGGCATCCTGCAGGGATGTGGCTTTCACTGCGCGAAATAGAAGGCCACTCCTCTGTATCACTTTTGTCTATAATCAGTTGATCCCAGCCACTGCTACTGGTTGTGACTACGGTAGTACTGCAGTTGACGGATGTATGTCCCCAGTGGGGACTCTCATACTGTGCTGAATGGCCACTCTGCACGGGCAGGTCTATAAGGAGTAAACAAAAACAATAAGTGGAAAAAATAATGCATATATTCCTATCGGTGACATAACTATTATATAACATATTTCAAATACTTAATGTGTTATGCATTTTATTCTAGTGATTATAATGAATTACTTACTTTAAAACAAGACTAATCTTTGTTAAATCATGAATGCAGGCTACAGAAAACACTTTGTTCTGTTATACACTCAATAATTAACTAACAAAAAAGGCCCACTTGCTTCTAGCTCGCTAGAATTATTCATTTAAATTCAATATAATCAACTAGACATATATTAAACTTTATTAGTACAATGCCTTCAACAACAGACATTTTCACAAAGCAGAAATCCAGACACAGATCTGTATTCCTAATGAATAAGCCAGAAGCAACAGTGGCAAGAAACACATATTATATATATGGGGGGGGGGGGGGGGTGTTAAGGAACCAGAGTTGAAGTGGGAACCCATTTTATTCTGGGTGAAACCAAATGATGGGATTTTAAATCATTACAATATATAGGTGTAGGTGTGGTTAAGGTAAACAATGTTAAGTGTGCTAAAAAGATTACAAACGGCAGTTCTCAGAAAGCAGACAATAATTTGGTTAGATTTTCTTGTATGAAATCCATAAATATATAATTTGCACTATATTAAATTCCTCTTCAGTTTTATTGATTAAGATAATCAAAAGTTCCTGGATGGTATTATAGCGTAATCAGGAGAAGAATATTTTGTGTAATTAAAGAAAACCTAGAGGTTAAAGAAGCATTGTTGACATGATATTCAAAAATGACAACTCAGTCAGCAAGCAGTCAATTCTCAATGCTAATGTGATGGAAAATGAGCAAGCACAAAGATCTCAACAACTTTGACAAGAGCCAAATTATGATGGCTAGATGACTGGGTCAAAGCATCCAAAAACAGCATGTTTTGTCGCGTGGTGTTCCCAGTTTGCAGTGGTTAGTTTCTACCAAAAGTGGTTAAAAGAAAGACAACCAGTGGACTGGCGATAGATGCCTAAGGCTTACTGATTCATTTAGGAGGCAAACGCTAACCTATCTGGTTGGATCCCACAGATGAGTACAAACTGCTAAAAAAAAAAAAAAGGTTAATGCTGTTTTGAGATGGAATGCCTTTAAAACACAGTACATCTGTGTATCGGGTTAAGTAGCTACAGTCCAGTCAGAGTGCCCATGCGGACCCCTCTCTACCACTGAAGGCACCAATGATGGGGTGCAGTAGCCTCAGAACTGGATCATGGAGCAATGGAAGAAGGTGGCCTAGTTTGAGGAATCACACTTTCTTTAACACCATATGGATGGCTGGGTATGTGTGCCTGGGGAGGAGATGGCACCAGTATGCACTATGGGGAAAAGGCATTGTGATGCTCTGGGCAATGTTTTGCTCTGAATTCATGGGACCTGCCGTTAACGTGGATGCTACTTCGACACATCCTACCTTCTGAAAAATTGTTGCAGACCAGGTATTTGAGTTACACACAATTTTGAAATGACTGGATGCAACGTACAGAACGTAAAAGATCTGCTGCTAATGGCAGACAACACGGAATGTCTTCAGGGGTCTTGTGGAGTCAGAGTAGTTTTAGCGGGACATGAGGACCTACACAATATACTATACACTGTGATGGATTGACACCCTGTCCGGGGTGTACCTCGCCTTGTGCCCTTAAGTCTCCTGGGATAGGCTCCAGGCCCTCCATGACCCTCAATACAGGATTAAGCAGTATAGATGAGTGAGTGAGTGAGTGAGTGAGTGAGTATTGAGTATGTATGTATGCGAGTATATATGTATGTATGCGAGTATGTATGTATGTATGCGAGTATGTATGTATGTATGCGAGTATGTATGTATGTATGCGAGTATGTATGTATGTATGCGAGTATGTATGTATGTATGTATGCGAGTATGTATGCGAGTATGTATGCGAGTATGTATGCGAGTATGTATGCATGTGAGTATGTGAGTATGTATGTATGTATGTGAGTATGTATGTATGTATGTATGTATGTATGTATGTATGTATGTGTGTGTGTGTGTGTGTATGTATATATACAGTACAGACCAAAAGTTTGGACACACCACCTCATTCAAAGGCATCAAAACTATTAATTAACACATGGAATTATATACATAAAGTGTGAAACAACTGAAAATGTGTCATTCTAGGTTCTTCAAAGTAGCCACCTTTTGCTTTGATTACTGCTTTGCACACTCTTGGCATTCTCTTGATGAGCTTCAAGAGGTAGTCACCTGAAATGGTCTTCCAACAGTCTTGAAGGAGTTCCCAGAGATGCTTAGCACTTGTTGGC